>JANTPZ010004806.1:0-24564 GCA_025593235.1 Vachellia pachyceras | reverse complement strand
ATAAAATTAAACAATGCCTTTTCTCTCCATCTAATTATTGGGAACAAATGCATGTAATTTCCATCAAAGAATATCCCTAACAACCAAAAGCTCTAATTTGAAGAAAAATTTACAGGACTTTTTTCTTCTATGTGATTTTCTAAAATAATAAAGAACTAGGCTATTTCTTCTTGTGCCAAGAGCATGGAGAAATTTGCCTGGCATCTTCCTATAGCTGTTCTATGAAGAAGACTGTAATTTGTATTTTCTTAATCGCTATTGGGTTTCAATTTTCTCTGAAACTATCACCGTTGTTGTTTTCCGCGTGGTCGTCATCATCAATGGCTAAATTTGATGCCTCATCAGCCAAATTTGTTTTTCCTCCTCCATCTACCGTAACTTCTGGAATGTTGTTATCTTCTGGTTGTTGCAGGCTCCAATACATGATGCTAGCAGTCAAAATAAGCATCATCTTTGGGTTCACCTATCAATGTCAAAAGCAAAATAAGCTTAGATCAAGCTAATTTACTGAATCCAATGATAAGAATGTTATTTGTTGGAGTTCGATCTAATCATCTTCACACGTTAAGCACTAATACAACAGTGGCACCAATCACAAGCATTAGCATCCAACTAGTTTCCAGCATGTAAAAGGAAAAATCAATTTAATTATAAATGGAACATGACTTTTATTCAACCAAGCTAACAATATCTAACTACTAACTACCATGCAACACTAAAGACTGGAAATGTGATGGGATTCTCAATCTCGAGTATCATTTATCTAACTGTAATTTAGATCCTTCCTTTTGATGGATTAGCTCCTTCCTCTTAGAGTGAGAGAAAATGCAGCTATTACAACAGTTGATTCAGAATTAAGTTAGGAAAGGAAAAACGAAAATGGAGGAAAGCTCCCTCGAATTTGGGAGACCAGAACCTAACAAAAGCTAAAACAGTATCAGACTACCATTTACAGAACCTCCCTTATACATATTCCCCTCTGGCCTCTGCCAACTCACTCCTCGCATTTCTCTGGATTTGGTCCTGTTTATACCTTATCCTCGCATACACTCACTTAGTGTCTCTTTACTCCTTGGGCTTGCTTCCACCTTCTAGTTTAGACTTAACCCCATGTAACCCCATAATCTGATGATATTATCCCTTGGGCCTGTTTCTCTGGATTTGGTCCTGTTTATCCCTTATTCTCTGGATTTGGTACTGTTTATCCCTTGAACTTACTTCCTCCTTCTAGTTTAGACTTAACCCCTTCTATTAAGCTGAGGTTTAGTGTTGATGAGATTACCTCCATTATGTCCTCAGGTAATAGGAAGATGGAACACCCGAGTTTTCGAGCAACACTGATAATATATGTTGCATTCAACTTCTTATCTTCCTCTGCAACTCAAATAACCAAATGATGAGAAAATTAATGAAATCGTTCCCTATAAGACAAGATATTATCGAACATAAAGATCAACGGAATGACTACAAGGGGATATCATCAATTTATTGTAGTTCACTTACCTGTCTCCCCCTTGGTAACAAGACTCCAGTTAACCACCCTTGCTTCCACAGCACTCAGAAGCTCAAGGAAGAAAATCCCACCGGAGAGATTCTTATCCTGATGAAGGAAAAAGGAATTCGAATCAATGTCACCAATAAAAAGAAAATATAATTAAAACTCTTGTTGAAATCCATTCTAACGCAACATGTGCCTGAATAATGATCCCAGTAAAAAAATGCATGACCAGCATATCTTCCCATTTAAAATTAAACTTTCCGTAACAAATACATTTGAGCCTGATTCAAGCCACAAAGTTGTGCCGAATATACCTTGAACAGTCTGATTCTTTTAAAGCTTAAAATAACCTCTTAAGTGTTCAACACAAATAAAAAGGAAAAGGAAACAACAATCAGAACACTTGATAAACAGTTTGTAGAGACCAATTTCTTGAAGCCAACTAATGATCGTTAGTACATTTAATCAACGTCTCTCGCTATTTTCTAGAGCCAATATTTCCTTTATCCTGAAGTGCTACATAGTATAAATCTTAAGAAATTGAAGATTACATTACCACCAATCTCCATCTAATCCAAATTTGGCCAACATATTTAATGGAAAATTCCTCACCATTTCATATTGTTAGCGGATACCATAAAACTTGGACCAGATGTAATGCAAATTTAACCACTTAATGCACATATAATTTTCAGTTCAGGAAAAACAAAATCTTTTTTTTTGTGCACAGTTCACTTTTTTTAATGGATAAACAATATGATCGATCAAGTGCTGGAATTAGAACAAACTTGACAGGTAGAAAATTAAGAACTTAATATTAGAATATTATTAATCAGTACTGCATGTTGTTAGCTACCTTGAAACTCTCCATTTGGGAAGTTCTTCCTCCTTTCTTCACTTTATTGTTTGCCCAGTTCAGAATATCAGCATCGGCGATCTCTTTACCTTGGGAGTGTGATCTCAGGTTTTTTAGAATTTGAAGCATGCTAAACCTCATTAGTTGCCACAAATATGCTGTGAGGGAGGACGAAGAATTTGTGATGAGTTCACCAATATACACAAAGCAGATTATGTGTGTATATAGATACATGTATTAGTAAAGACAATAACAACAAGTCTTATCCCATCAAGGGGGGCTCAGCCACATGGATTGCCTGACACCATTGTATCTCTATTAATAACCAAATCTTTGGATAGGCTTTTCACTAAAAGGTTCCATTCAATAACTTCAAGTATTTTTTTCTTTTCTTTTCTCTACCTCTCTTCAAAAGCTTCAAAACTATCTGTACAACCCTCCCCACTGATGCTTCCAACGGCATTCTTTATCTAAACCACTTTAAACAATTTTCTACCATTTTCTTTTCAATAGATGCAATATCAACTGTTCCTCTCTATGTTCATTACAAATCTTATCTTTTCTAAAATTACTGCAAATTTATCTCAACATCTTCATCTTTGCTCACCCAACTTTATGTCATTGTTGCTCCTTCAAAGCCCAACATGAAAAACTATATGGATTCATTACTATAGTGAATCACTTGTTCCAAAAAAGTCGTTCATGACTAAGAGGGAGCACCAGTTTGCAGCTTGTTGAAATTAAATGTAGGTAAACATAGATTTTGGTCCTAGAGATATGGTCAATCTGGGTCAAAGTCCCTGTAGTTTCTCCATTAAAGAGTCAATCCTTGGAGTTGTGGTCAACTTTAGTCAAAATCCCTAATGTTACCAAACATCATTGCCACATCAGTGACATGTCATCTCCAAGGACGTTGACCAAAGTTGACCATAATTCTAAGGATTAATTTTTTAATAAAAAATATAGGGATTTTAACCCATGTTGACCAAAACTATAAGGACCAAAAACCATGTTTTCCCCCAAAATCTAAAGGTCACAGACATCGTCAGTCAGTTGTTTTCAATCAACAAATGCTTTTTCTACAGTCTACTAAATAGACCTTTCAGACCAACAACAATTATGCAACATATAATTATTGAATCATTAGATTCCACATAAAATGAGTGACATTTTAATATCTTATAGGGAAAATATGGTGGTGTATTCAATTTTCTACGATTTAACAAGATTTAACATAAAAATCTAGCTCATTTCTTTTTAATTTAAAGTATTAATCTTTGAAAAATCATAGAAAATTGAAAACAACACCATTTTTGCCCATAAGATATTAAAATGTCATTTATTTTATGTAGAACCTAATGCTCCAAAGCAAGGTTATCAAATCGAGATACGAATTGTAAATCAGAAAACCCATTTTTAGAATCATAAATCGAAACGTATCGTGAATCGTAAGATTCATGATCATTTGTTAAAGATGACATAAATATAATTTTTTACATAAGAGACAGCAAATAAAAATTTCTATTTCATAATTCAGAAAAATTGAGTCATTGTGCCCCCACCTTCAAAATAACAACCACAAAAGAACCACTAATATCATAGAAAAGTAAAATAGGGTGGAAAGAAACAAACTTCCAAAAAAAATAGTTATAAAATTTACTGCATGGACTAGATGAGTGAAACTTTGAAAGGAATAGAATAATAGACCCGATCGTACAGAAACAAGGTGGGAGCAAAGCAAAAAATCAACTCACAATAGGAAACTTGAAGTTTCGATCAGCATTGGTCGGATATAGATTGCACTGTAGTAGGAGGGGTTTTTTGTGGCAAAAATATCAATTTCTTTTAGAAAGAAACATGAACAAAAGGCTACTATTGCAGCAATTTCCCCCCACATCACCAAAGGAAGAGGCTTGCTTCATCTTGCATCACCAAAATAGCAGTCATCACGAGATTCTTGCGATTTTTGAGTGAAAGATTCCAATGGGGGAAAGATTCGCTATGGAAGTTGAATCTTTCCGCTCAATATCTCAATCGAATCGTGAGATTCGAATCATGAATCGTGAGATACGACATGCAATTCTGTGGGGGAAAGATTCACCATGGGAGTCAAATCTTTTTCCTCAATATCTGAATCGAATCGTGAGATTCGAATTGTGGATCGTAAGATTCTGACTACCATGCTCCGATGAAACAAGGAAAAAAACATTAGGGAAGTGAGGCAAAAATAAGGGGCAGTAGTGAGAACATTAGAGAGGGGGCAGCAAACACCCCCATCTCTATCAAGGACAGGCATTCACAAGAATTTATAACAAGGCAATATCTTCTTCTTTTTAAATATGCTCATGTAATTCTATCCATATTTTTTTGATTAATTTATTATAAAACATGAATTTGTATCAAGAAAAATATAACCATTTAACTTTTAAACCGGTTGTTCTTGCTGAAGTGCAAGTAGAGTTTACTCTTACATTTTAAATTTGAAACCGGCTCTAGTGAAAGAACAGCCATGATGACCAAGAAAAAGCATCCTCTTCATTTCTACATAAAAAGTTATATATTTTAAGAATCGGCATCTAAGGTATGAGCTTCTCCCATTATTTCAAGCTGGCTGAGTTGATTTCTAAAGAGTATAAAAGTTTGTTAGTGATGGAGAAAATTGGTTTCTTCAATAGTACTACATACAAAGTCCATGACCGTGATATCTAATGCACCTACTTTTAACTCCCCAAAACACCAGCACAACATCATTCTGTCACTGGACTAGAGGAATCATGAGCATCATCGCAAAAGCATACCACCAGCCTAAACATGGGCATAGAGTAAGCTAAACCAAACAGGCCTGAAATTCAAAATCACATCTCTGTATCTGAGTACATGTACTATTGTACTATTTTAAATCACCAACTTGTGATCGATACAAAGGAAGGATTTTCAACTCTACAGCTGAAGTAGAAAAGTCATATTCATATGCTATTTGCCAGTAATAAGAGTGAAATGCATGCAAAACTGTCATCAATCTATCACTAACAAAAGAAATCACTGGAACCAATTTTCCTAGTAGTAAAACAGCATAACAGCTCCAAAAATATATGTTGAACTTACATATTATAAGCTTCTTATTCCCTTGAACAATATCAGTACCAGCAACATTCACTAAGGATAATTTAAGGTCCTTTCCAATCTTTATAACTTGGTTACAGTTCTCAACTTTGCGAAATGGCATTTTTATAGGAGGCTTTGTCGCATGCTTCCAATTAACTGATCCAGGTGAAACCTTGTCAAGAACTTCTAACAGAACCCATCTGCATAAAAGGAAATTTAGAAAAATAACCAACAATGGAAATTTAAAAAAAAAATTAATAATGACAAGAAAAAAATCTGAAAAGAAATTGGAAGAAGCAGAAGAGATAAAGGAGTGAAAACTTACCCATTTCTAACATCCTCAAAAACATGATTGACATAAGTAGCAGTTCCAAGGCTGTTAATCCATAATCTGAAGCATCTTTCTTCACGAGACGTCTCTGCATCATCAGTCATCATCTCAGCAAAGGACACTTTTTTGCTATCAACTTCAACTGTAAGGCCATTCCTACAGAAGTATTTAAGGCAAGTGAAACATTTTTGTTATGCAATCACATGATATGATATAAATATTAACAATCTACTACACTACATTACATTGTGTCACATCTTGACAAATTAATCATGAAAGATAATAATAATAATAATAATAATAATAATAATACAAATTATGATGTGATTATCTCACTTTTCATTAACGCAAGCTTAACTGAGAACACCATGTGAAGAATAAGGCAGCAATTCCATAGACCTTGAAACACTTGTACTGTAACTACAGAATAAAACAAAATTGACAAGCTTCCAAAATAAAACATACCTATGCTGAAAAATTTGAGCAACAAATGCAAGATTAAGGTTAGGTGACCCCTCCACAATGTCCTTAGGGGTGAGATATCTCTTGCAATCTAATTTTTCTGCCTGCTCAAGAACCATGTTTGCTCTTTCAGTTGGATCTTTTGTGGCCAAGGATGCTGGGCCTGAATGTTCTGGAGCAAGAGCATTAAGCAGATATGCATAAGCTTCTCCATCCTAAAACAAATGACATCATCAGTGATCAGACATAATGGGCTCATTCAACTTACAAGTTACCACTGAATACACTATATTTATAGCATATAATCAATGTGCATCAAAAGCTAGACATAAAACTATTGGGCAGTCAGCATCTTTCATGATAACATCCTGAATAGTGAACCTTTTCCTTCAAAACTACCAGATGATTGCCATGGCCAATAGAACGTCTTGAGATATATTAGGATTTAGTTAGATCCTATTGAGATATATTAGGGATTTAGTTAGATTCATATTATTTGGGATACAGTTAAGATTCTAAATATATCTCTAATGTATTAATACCCTTCGTGGGTACATCAATAATAAGGTTTTTTCATATTCCTTCATCAATCTAACATGGTATCAGAGCCAGGTTTTTTCCTCTGTCCATTCCTTGACGTCCAGGCGTACGTCTTTATCTTTGTCTCCGTTCACGTTAGGTGAATCTTCACGTCAGATTCCGTTCACGTCAGGTTCTAGTCTCTATCTCCGTTCATGCCCAGACTTTGTCCGTTCCATAACATCTCGACCTCCGTTCGTCAGTTCCAAGTTGTCCAACACCAACCTGCCAGATCACCACAAGCGCCGCACAGAGAGATTCAGGCAGTCCCGATTGGCTGTTCCCTAGAGTTTTGTCGCCGTCTGATGAGCGCGTGGAGTACAAGCTCCGTTCGAAGTTCCGTTGAGCGTGGAGTACCCTAGAGTTTCGTCGCCATCTGATCGGCTTTTGGTTTTATTTTGGCTTTGGCTGGCTCCTAGTATAGCTTCAGCGGTTTCTGTTTTGTCTTTGGCTGGCTCCTAGTATAGTTTCAGCAGTTTCTATTTTGTCTTTAGTTGGCTCCTGGTGTAGCTCCAGCGGTTTCTGTTTTATCTTTGGCTGGCACTTGATGTAGCTCCAGCGGTTTCTGTTTTATCTTTGGCTAGCTATTGGTGTAGCTCCAGCTGTTTCTGTTTTGTCTTTGGCTGGCTCCTAGTGTAGCTCCAGCGGTTTCTGTTTTGTCTTTGGCTGGCTCCTAGTGTAGCTCCAGCGAATTCTCTTTTATATTTGGCTGGCTCCTGGTGTAGCTCCAACGGTCTCTGTTTTCTCTTTAGCTGGCTCCTGGTGTAGCTCTAGCGGTTTTTGTTTTGTCTTTGGCTAGCTCCTGGTGTAGCTTCAGCGCTTTCTGTTTTGTCTTTGGCTGGCTCCTGGTGTAGCTCCAGCGCTTTCTGTTTTGTCTTTGGCTGGCTCCTGGTGTAGCTTAAGCGGTTTCTGTTTTGTCTTTGGATGGCTCCTGGTGAAGCTCCAGCGGTTTCTGTTTTGTCTTTGGCTGGCTCCTGGTGTAGCTCTAGCGGCTCCTTTTTTTTTCGGTACTTCATCATTTTGCTTGATCCCTGATGTGACCCTTCCTTTTACCGGGAACGTGTTGCTGTAACGTCAGTTTGATTTCTAGGCTTTATCAATTTCTACTGTTCAGCGTTCTCTGGATTCATTGTGGATGCTGGTTGCTTCTGGTTTGTTGGTAAGGGCTGAGTCTGGAGGACATTACTTCCTTGATGATCAGCGTTCGGTTGCTTGTTCTGGTAGTGCATCTCCTTTTGAAGTTCACTATCATTTAGGTTATTTGTCTTTGACGTCCTTGAAGAGGATTTATCCTCAGTTTAGTCATTTGTCATCATTAGATTGTGATTCGTATCAGTTTGCCACACATCATTGTGTCTATTTGGTGTCTAGAGTCAATAAACAAGCTATGTCCCCCTTTGAATTAGTTCATTCTGATGTTTGGGATCCTTGTCCTATTGAGACTAAAACAGGTCGACTACCTTTGTAACAAGTTGGGCTTGATTAATATCTACACTCCAACTTGAGGTGAAGTGTTGAGATATATTAGGGATTTAGTTAGATTCACATTATTTGAGATATGATCTCTAATGTATAAATACCCTTTGTGGGTCATAATAAGGTTTTTTCGTATTCATTCATCAATCTAACAAAACGCAATGATAAGGTCTTCTATTTACCATTTTTACGAGCTGTACCAAAAATACAGGCCTTTTGTGGGCAAAAACAAGGTTTAGAAATGTAACATTAACTCCATTTTTCCTCACCCCTAAATTTATTCGTCACAAGGTTCAGGATTCAGCCAAATGGAATTTTTTCTATACAAGTAAGTCAGCATAAACCTTAAAGTTTCCTCACCTTTACATCTGAAGAGAAGTTTGTGACCTGTTTCTCATATCCAGCTTTCTTCAATTGGAAATTCATCCATTTTAGTAAAACCTTTTCAGGTGGTAAACCTATGAGCTCCTCAACATCCTGCCAGTAATTTTATATTCAGATTAAAAGAGATAAAAACATATCACACCGCAAAAATACGAATCAAATCACAGGAAAAAAATGAAATCAATGTATAACCTCGCTGTCTTCCACTAATTCCATAAGTTGGGGAGTTTTCTTCAGATTCAGATCAGCTAACAGTTGAATCTAAAGTTGCCAAAACATTGAAAGGCAGACATAGTTGTTAGTGTAAGCATTTTAAAAAGCTTCTGGTCTCCCTAATGAATAATGAACTCATCTCCTAATCATAGCATGCCAGATACAAAAAAGGTCCCAATTTCAGAAATCTACCTTAATTATTTGTGAAATGAGGCCAAGTACAAGATGTGACTACAAGATAAGAAAATAGGAAAAGTTAGAACTACCAAACACATGAGACAAACAAAAAAAGGAAAAAATGGAGGGGAGAAGAGCAGAAAGAAAAGAAAAGAGATTTTGCTCTTACTCTAGCTTCAACTAGGTCCTGTGTGCCAATATTGACCACTGTGCACCCAATAGCCTTAGCAGAATTGAGGCAAAGGGTGTGGTTCTCATTTCTCTCCCATGGATTCAGAACCTTTTTTGTGTTAATAGCTCGCTCATCTATGGTGCCAGGAACAGCAATGTTTATAAGCTTGCTGAAGGGAACAGTTAATGAAAAAGGATAAAAATTAGCATTCAATAGTAATAAACTTGGAGATCAGAAATTAGCTCATAATCATCAAGTGGGATCCTGCACATCTACCATAGAAGAACTCCATCTTTTGCAAGATCAAACAAACCATTTGTTGAAGGATCAATGGGAAGAAACTGCTTCATGAACTTATCTTCTGCCAAATAACTGTTGATATGTGCAACATAAGAAGCTTTCTCAGATTCATTAATAGCATGATGGACAGTTGTGGTGGTTGCCTTCAGAAATGAAGAAGAATTTTTTGAACTGCCAGATTTCTCTGCAGCTCGGGCTTGCAAATTTAAATATGCCTGCCAGCCAATGAGTTAGCTTCTTCGTCCAATAAAAATAGACTCCACAAACAATTACCCATCAAAGCATAGATATCCTAAAGCCTTGAATGGCATATTTGTGTGTAAGTTGCATATGTTTCTAACTTGAATGGCATTTTTGTTCAATATCTATATTTCTGATGTCTTCAATTGAAAAGTAATATAAGTTCATCGTCAAAGGAAGAATGTAAGGAATAACGACAACTGAGAAAAGAATCCTAAAGCCTCAACACTTTAAAAGAACGCACCTGAAGGAAGGTCTCAAAGTCAATTTCTTCATCCATGTCTTAATGTAACTCCCTCAAGATACCCTTAATCTCATCCTCATTGTACAAATCATCGAAAGCTTTCACTTTCTTAAAAACAGGAGGCAAATCTCCCAAAGTCACTCGTCCAGATTGAGTCTTCACAGATACAAACTACAAAAAACGTAAAAAAGTAATGTCAGCTCCAAATTTTCATGCTATGCAAATTTTAATTTTCAAGGGAACAAAGAAGCTAATACAAAGCAAGATAAGACAGATTTACGTAAACTCAAAAAAAGGAGACACTTACTTTTGATTTAAGACTTCGCAGTTGAACTTGTGTGAATTGGCTCTGCAGCCACTGATCAGAAACAGGGACACCCACAAAACTAGACATCTTCGACTTGGTTGGAGCGAAACATCAACCACTTTAAGGAACACTGATCAACAGAATACAACTACTGATACAGAGCGCGCAGCGAAGAGAGAGAGAATACGAAAAAGAGAAGCCAAGTTTATTCCATGATCAAGAATGGGTTCATGCTTACAATATATATATACACGTGAGCATTTCCAAGATACAAGGCAGTTAACGGTTTGAATACAAGAAACAGGGCCTTCCTAACCGAAGGCGTAACGGCTAGTGCCACGTCATTGTAGATATTGCCACATATCAAATCCCCCCTTAAAAACCATCCTTGTCCTCAAGGATCGTGTGGCGGAGTCTGATCAGCAGTTGGGAAAGCAGGGAACTGATTGCGAATGAAAGAGTAGTCTTCCCATGTGGCGTCCTCTGGATTCGTATGCGACCACTGAACCAAAACGCGCGTCACGGGTAACTGGCCTCGTCTAATCATCTTACGATCCAAGATAGCAACCGGGGTGGCCGAGATTTGTCCCTCGTCATCGATCAGTGGCAGAGTGGAGCTAGTAGGGGACCCTGGGCGGACTGAACGCTTGAGTAACGAAACGTGGGAAACAGGGTGAATGCGTGAGCCCTCTGGAAGCCGGAGCTCATAAGCGACTGGACCAACGCGTCGTACAACCTCAAAGGGCCCAAAGTACCTTGCCGCTAACTTGTGCAGGGAGGAATTGTTAAGCATGTTCCTGCGAAAAGGATGGAGTTTCAAGAAAACATGGTCCCCGACAGCAAACTCCCTTTCACTATGGTGCTTATTGGCTTGCTGAACCATGCGGTGTCGTGCTCGCAGCAAATGTTCCTTGAGCAAGTGGAGGGTTTGTTCCCGAGAGAGGCAAAGACGGTCAACTAGATCGTTATTGGAGTCCCCTGGCATGTAAGGGAGATGCACCGGAGGCGCGACACCGTAGACAGCCTGAAATGGTGTCATGCTGATTGACGAATGATGAGTAGTATTGTACCATAGTTCAGCGAGGGGTAGCCACCGTGACCACTGTTTAGGAGAGTCACCTATCATACACCGTAAATAACATTCCAAGCAGCGATTTAACACTTTCGTCTGGCCATCCGATTGAGGGTGATAAGCTGAGGAGTATTGTAATTTGACGCCGTATAAGCGAAATAACTCCTTCCAAAATTTCCCACAAAAGATGGGGTCCCTGTCAGTTACAATTGATTTAGGGAACCCATGCAGCTTGACAACGGAATCCATGAAAGCCTGAGCAACGTCGGCGGTCGAGAAGGGGTGCTGCAGAGCAATGAAATGGGCCGCCTTGCTAAGACGATCCACAACCACTAAAATAGTGCTCTTCGAGTGGGACTTAGGGAGGCCACAAATGAAATCCATGGCGAGCTCGGTCCAAACGTGTTCAGGAACGGGAAGTGGTTGGAGCAAGCCTGGAGATGCTACAGTCTCGTATTTGAAACGTTGACACGTCTCGCATGAACGAACAAAATGGCGCACGTCCCTCTCAAGTCCTTTCCAATAAAAAATCGATGAAATCCGTTTGTATGTGGGGGTCATCCCCGAATGGCCCCCGAGCGCATCCCCATGGAAGAATTGCAGCAAGGTTGTTCGCAGGTCCTTGTCGTCGCCCACTACGAGATGACCCTTCCGTCAGAGGATGTTGTCCTTCCAAGAATAGTGGGAATGCAACGAAGCATCTCGCTCCAAGTCGCGTATGAGCTGCTGTAGTTGACAATCAGTTGACCAAGTGTGGCGAACACGCTGATGGAGATCCGTTGCAGGGGTTGTGAGAGCAGCAATGGATCCCTCGTGGCAGCGCGAAAGAGCATCTGCCGCCACGTTCTCCTTACCCTTGCGATACTCAATCTGGTAATCAAGACCCCATAGTTTGTTGAGCCACTTTAACTGTTCCGGGGACACTGAACGCTGTTCTAACAGATGCTTGAGGGGCGAGTGGTCTGTGCGAATGATGAATGTCCTGCCCAAAAAATATGCTCTCCATTGTTTCACGGCAAAGACAATAGCCATGAGTTCACGCTCATATGTTGACAGCAAACGCTTCCTGCTACCGAAGATCTTGCTTGCGAAGGCTATCGGGTGGTTTCGTTGAACAAGCACGGCGTCCATCCCTGATCCTGAAGCATCCGTCTCTATAATGAAAGTGTCGTTGAAGTCCGGTAATGCCAGAGTGGGTGGGGTGGACATGGCAGCCTTCAAGGTGACAAATGCTTGCTCTGCTTCGGGTGACCAGTTAAATTCGACCCCTTTTTGAAGTAACGTTGTCAGTGGCAGGCAAATTGTTCCAAAATTCCTGATGAACCTGCGGTAGTAACCAACGAGGCCCAAGAAAGACCTCAGGGCACGTAGTGAATTTGGTCTTGGCCACTCCTGGATCGCTGCTATCTTCGATGGATCAGCGTCGACACCCCGAGCAGAGATTCGGTGTCCCAAGTAATCAACCTCGCTTGCTGCGAAGACACATTTACTCAGTCGTGCAAACAGGGTGTGCTCGCAGAACAGGGTGAGCGTGCTGCGGAGGTGATCCAAGTGCTCCTGCCACGTCTTACTATATACCAACACATCATCAAAGAAGACGAGGATAAATTTGCGCAAGTACGGGCGGAAGACAGAGTTCATTAAGCTTTGGAAGGTCGCCGGCGCATTACTCAGACCGAAAGGCATGACGAGGAATTCGTACAATCCTTCGTGTGTGCGGAAGGCAGTTTTGTGGATGTCCGCCGGATGCATACGGATCTGATGGTACCCTGAACGCAAATCTAATTTAGAGAAATACTGAGCCCCACTGAGTTCGTTGAGTAGTTCGTCGATGAGGGGGATTGGAAACTTGTTTTTCACTGTGTTTTCGTTGAGCCTGCGATAATCAACACAAAAGCGCCACGTGCCATCTTTTTTGTGTATCAGCACCACTGGAGCTGCGAAAGGACTGTGGCTGTCACGAATGAATCCGGAAAGAAGCATTTGCTGAATTTATCGCTCTATCTCGTCCTTTTGCACCGGCCCGTAACGGTAGGGACGAGTGCTGACGGGTTCCTCATTCTTCAAGTGAATCCTATGGTCAACCATGCGACGTGGTGGGAGTTGTTGAGGTTCGGCAAAGACGTCATCGAATGAATGTAGGAGTGTGTCGAGTTGTTGCTGTTGTGTGTCGGATAGCGTGGCTTTTCCAGCGAGGGTAGCGAGCATTGGCGTATCACCGGAAAGAGCATAGATGAGGAAGGCGTGAGTAGCTCGATGCAGGCCAGCGATAGCAGCTGTTTCGGCCCAAGATTTGGTGGGTGATGGTGGTCCTATGCCGTGTAGTTCATAATATTGGCCCTCGTGTCTGAATGCCAAGAATTTCTCACCCATATCCAAGACAACGCGACCGAGCCGTGCAAGCCACTGCGCCCCCAAGATTACATCGAATGTTCCTAAATTCATCACCAAGAAGTCGTCTTGAAAACTAGCCTAGCCCATGGTCCACTGTACCCCCATGCAACGCCATCGATCAACGCGCGGCCCCCGGTTGTGGAGACGCACAACGTCCACCCATGGTGTATGGGAAGGTGCAGACGCTTAGCTATCGTGGCGTCGATCACGTTGTGGGTACTCCCAGAATCAATCAAGATGAGGACCCTCTGTTTCTTGACAAGAGCTTCCACCTTGAGCGTTGAATGTCCTTCCTGTCCTTCTACGGCATTGATAGTGGCCGGGGTTGGTTCTTCCGGTATTGGTTCCAACACATCCGTGGCGTCCACGAACTCATCCCCTTTTTGTGCCGGAATAATCAACATCAGTACCTGGGACTCCCTACATTTATGGTGGCTGGTATATTTCTCATTACACCAATAACAGAGACCCTTCTTCCTGCGTTCTTCCATGTCTCGTCTGGACAGTGTTAATGAAGCCTTCTTGGCAGGTGTGGTGGTTGACGACGCCGTGGAACTCTGTTGACCCTGTTGTCCCCATGGTTTAGGTGGTGAGATGGACGACCAGCGGGAAAGGGACGCTGTCGCGGCAGTGAGCGTCGATGGTGCCTGCCCGTACGTCGGAGGGCGTTGTCTTGGTGTTGAAAATGTATCACAAACCGAACGTATGGACCGCTCTTGAATGCGGGCCATCTGCATCAAGCTTGCAAGGTTGGTCAGTTTGAAGGCGTCAACCGAAGACTGTAACTCTGGTCGCAATCCCCCTAGGAAGCAATTCATCGCAACCTCGTCTGGTATATTAGCCTCCGTGAGCAGGTCGTCAAAAGCCTCAATGTAGTCATCCACCGTCATTGATGCTTGTTGGAGCTGCTTAAGTTGTACCATGGGATTGAGGTGCCTAACGTCGACGAAGCCGGCCTCCATGTGGGTGAAGTACTCGTCCCAGGGTGTGTCTTCTTCCCTTCTCTGCTTCATGAAGGTCAAATGCCACTTGAGCGCCTTCCCTTCCAAGTGTATGCTTGCCATCCTAATTCGTTGATCAGCGGGCGTGTCGTCGACTGCAAAGAACTGGCGGACGCGATAAGACCATCCTCTGAAGTCTGTGCCATCAAATCGGGGAAATTCCATGCGGCTGAGACGAGTTGGTGGTGAGTACCCATTGCCGTGGGGGTGGTACGATCCAAATTGCATAGGAGGTTGACGAACGAAGCTGCCCGAGGAAGATCCTTGATGGTCACCCATGCCCGAAGGCGTGGTGTGCTTCGTGTTATTGTTGATTTCTTGGAGGCACCCTTCAATTCGCAGCAGAGTCTGCTTGAGGTCTCCGATCTCCGAGGCGTGTTGTTCCAGCTGCAGACGGGTGCCCTCCATTGCCACTACCTGGGAATCCAGGCGGCGTTCGAGGTCGCCGAGTCTGTCCGAAGAGCGCATTTCCGGCGCCATGATCGTGCCTGGCTCTGATGCAAGTTGATACAGAGCGCGCAGCGAAGAGAGAGAGAATACGAAAAAGAGAAGCCAAGTTTATTCCATGATCAAGAATGGGTTCATGCTTACAATATATATATACACGTGAGCATTTCCAAGATACAAGGCAGTTAACGGTTTGAATACAAGAAACAGGGCCTTCCTAACCGAAGGCGTAACGGCTAGTGCCACGTCATTGTAGATATTGCCACATATCAACTACATTTTTAAACGGATAGATAATAGTCACAGTAAGCCAATGGAGTTCAATAAATCGAAAAGATGATAAACTACAACTCATGTATACTCGTTTATAAGCATAAAGCAATGGAGCAAGCACATTAGACTTTCAAATTCAACAACAGATATGTATATAATTACAATAGGCTGATCCTACAGTAGATTTGCACAAGGCGCGCTCCAATAAACTCGGAAGAAAAAATCGAAATTGAAAGAAGCCCAGCAAAATCGCTAAAACCCTGATGAAAAACAGGCAAAACAAAACGAAAAAACAAAAAAGATTCCAGCTAAGGAATGAAAAGAAGTACCTTGAGGACTCAGAAACTCAAGCAAAACCCGAAATTATTACTCAACAGTTCCTTTCAGTAATTGAAAGAGAGAGAACATTGGCATTGGGTACAAGCGAAATGGGGAGCGAGAAAAATGTGTGAGCGAAGAAACCAGAGTTGTTCTCTGGTTGTCAAAGATGCACAGGGCGTTGTAGCCGCCCGCGTTCAATTCATTGTTTGTCATGGAAGCAACACCTTTACTTTTTTTCTTCATGTTTTCTTCTCTTCTCTCTCATTAAATTTGTTACGATGTTGCCTAATTTTCCAGCTTTTTCCCACTTTGTTTCCCTTCTTGAAATTCACGTCCCAAAAATTTAAAACTCAGTCAGCATAATGGGAGTCATTCTTCACAAATTCAATTAGAGATTTGAATCAATTAAAGATAAGCTTCTACTAATTCAAAAAAAAATCCTTGGTTATTCTGGAATGTAATCAAGTTTGTGATGGATAATTTAAAATGAGTATTGCAAGTTTTCACCATTCAAGGAGTTAACATGTTTAAATTTAAACATAGAGCCATGTGTTGGGGCTTTGTAATTTAAATCACACTTCTCTTAAAATTTGTCTAAGCATGAAACTGAGTTTGTTCTACGAATATGTTGAGTACGCAAGTTATTGTAGGGGGGAAATAATTATGTCCAACCAATGTTTGCAAGGAATAGCCCTATGGGATTGATGTGAATTCTAGCAAGGTGTGGCAAGATG
Source organism: Vachellia pachyceras (assembly GCA_025593235.1). NCBI lineage: Eukaryota > Viridiplantae > Streptophyta > Magnoliopsida > Fabales > Fabaceae > Vachellia > Vachellia pachyceras. Next base: position 7,978 of record JANTPZ010004806.1, on the reverse strand, counting down.
GAAGCAGCACTGATTGAAAAGGACCAGAAACTATTACTGAGTTAAGTTTTTTTGTGTCTTTATAGCTACCATCGATAATTCATGTAAAATTGTTCTTGGATTGCCTTGTCATTGACAAAGTTAACTTATGCTACGTTTGGTAGCATGGAATTGGCACCTAGGAACTGGAAATGGGGTGGGAACCCACTTTTTTGTTTGTTTGGTATGCATGAAGTGGATTCTATGTAAGTATGAATTCCATCAAATGTGAGAACCCACACTTCCTACCTTCCCTGTGAGAATTGGGTTCCAGTTCCATGGAACCCAATGTTAGACCATTTTACCCTTATACGAAGGAGGACGACGATGGATGGTGGAGGATGACAATGGATGGTGGAGGACGACCGAAGATGACGGTATGGTGAGGATGGCCGAGCAACATGATGATGGAGGACGATGCGAGGTTCAGAACACCAACCACTGTCGCCCCACTTGCCCAACTGGAAACTTCAACCACTATCGCCCCACTTGCCCAACTTCATCTCCCTGGTACGATTTCTGGTTCACGATTTCTGGTTCATCTCCCATATTCCGTTTTTGGACAACGCAAACGATTTCTGGTTTGATTTAATTCACCATTTAAGCTTGTTGTTGATTCCTTTGTTGCAACCATGGATTCCGATTTTGGATGAGATCAACGATTTCTGGTACGATTTCTTGACAACAGCAACGATTTCTGGTTCGATTCCTTTGTTGCAACCATGGATACCGCAATGCCGCCTCCTCCCACCACGCGATTTGGACGAGATCTGCACTTCAAGGCTGGAATTCACGATCTGGAATCTGGACGAGATCTAGATTTTTGCTAATGAATTTTTGTAGATCATCCCTCCGGCGTTGAGGATGGCGATGTGGTCGGAGATAGTGGTCGGAGAGGCTATTGTCGTGGGGGAGGTGGAAATTTTTTTTTTTGGGTGTGGAGGGCATATTTGTATTTTTACATTATAAGCAGAAATATTAAATTAAAATAATACCTCACTACTTCCAGCATACCAAACAAACATTTAATCTCACTTCCACTTCCATTTCCACTTCCAGTTCCACTTCCAATTCCACTTCCAATTCCATCAAAACTAATTCCACGTACCAAATGGGGCATTACAGAATCAGCCATTCATGTAAAATGAAAATGTGAAAGAATGATTGTGTGGTATCAACTAAGCGATATTCGTGAGAGGAGTACATATACTTTCTTTGCAAAATAGCCAATTCTGAAAATTGACAGTTATTTAAATGCTTAGTGGTTAAGTTACACTCAAGTAAAAGAAAATAATTGTGTTATGCAATTTGATATTTGTCCATGGCTATGTAATTTGCAAAGCTAACAAATGGGACCTTATAACTTGAATTATTGATGTATATATGCTAAACTATTGAGGTGAGATCTCATGATGTATTTTAATGCATTATGAAAATGTAGTTTGTTTTTGCATGATTGTCAGTATATATATGACTATCTGATAAATTGTAATTTTTACTTAGATTTTCAAATCTCGTACTCCCTTTCAAATAAATACAGGCAGGTATCATCAATGAGTATGACCAATAGTAGTGGTTAGCTTATAATACTATATTTATAAGGGTGATTTTACATAACAGTATGAATCTAAGTTTGAAAGTTTAAAGGAGTTTTTGATTAAAAAAAAGTTTAAAGGAGTTAACCCAAGGGATCCAAGATCAAACCAAGCTATAATATCAAAACTAACACATATAAATATAGTTGCTTTACATATCATGTGGTTATGGACAAATATCAAATTGCATAACATTCAATTAGCTTGAGGGAACTATCCCTTAGGACTTCCTCACACCAAACAAGTATTGTAACAACCCTCCATAAGTAGCTTGGAAGAACTATCCTACGGGACTTTCTCATACCAAATAAGTACTATACAATCGTCCTTCCTCAGTATTTCTTTTTCCAATTTTCCTTGAAATGTTTAAGCGGATATCAAATCCTAAAAATATACACATATAATTAAGTTCGTTAGACTCAACCCCTTATTACTTTTTTATATTTAATATAGTAGTTATTAGATCATCCTCTTATTTTTATCATTTCCTCAAATTTCAAAAATTCCATTTTACGGTCAATCTTATAAAATCTTCTAACACATTCCTGTCTTTTCTCAATTTGTAGGTTATGTTTTGGGGTTTTCTCTAAAAATTAACCCTTTTAACATATTAAAATTCTTTTTATGCAGAACGTATTGAACTTTTCGTGTGGCATGTTCTACCTGGGCAAAGAATCCAACAGCCGAATTCAAATAAGACTCCAAATTTCTAATCAAACTCGTATTAAAAATAGAAAGGCCAATAAATAGATGTTAGTGAAAAGTTACAGTCACCTTAATTAACACGAAATCTTGATGGACTCTCCAATGAAATCCTGTCTTATTGTTTGGCCTCTTGTCAGTTAAATCCTTTTTATGCCTAAAGAAAATAACGTATTAATAAAATACTAAGGTTGGGTTGAATCTTATTAAGTAACATAATTAATTACTATTTAGTGTGCAGTCCTTTGTCTTTTTATCTATTACTACATCCATCTCTTAATATAAAAGTCAATTGACTTTTTGGATGAGAAAAAAACTAATAAATCACTTAATCATAATAAACATTCTAAATATTTATATATAGTTAAATTATATATCAATTTATAAGTTAGGCAAATTAATTTTAAAAAATGATATAGAGATTATTTAATTTACTTCCTTAGTCGTTCCAAAAAAAAAAAAAGTTAACTAGATCTTATATTTAAAAAAAAAAAGAGGTAGTATTTTTTTTTTGTTTGACACAAGTTAAGGTTGCATGGTTTGTTTGAAATGAAATTACATCATTTTTCTCATGTTTGTGTCTGTTTGTTTAGCTGCAAAGAAGACGAAGAAGAAAGTGATTGGGATATTTGTTTGCTTTGTAAATAAATGTTGCTCAATGGATATTTTAGTGCAAAGTTCATATTTCTTACTCGCAACTAATGAGTAATGAGAGAAAACTGCTCTTTTTTTTAATGATAATTGGATCCTTTCTTTCTAACAAATGATTGGATTTTGTGATTGGTTTGTCATTTTCTCTAATAATTTTTTTTAATTTTGCTAAACACATGTATCTTCTTATTAAAAAACAATAATGCATGAAGCACTATTGAGTAATAAATGTGAATAACCCTCAGAGTTTCGAACTTTAGTGTTCCGCATCATTAAGGGGCTAACATCTTTTTGTTAGATGTAACCATGGTAGACCCAAGGCCATGTAGTCTAGTGGTATGATACCTCTCAAATAGGAGGTTATAACCTCCAACTGTTAGTGCATGCCCCTTTAAATAAAAAAAAAGATATAATCATGGTAGGCTAGTCGGTTGATGTATGGGTTTTTTGGGGGGTTCATGATGGATGGATGGCTTTTTTTTTTTTTTGGTATAAACCATCTGGTATCTTGGATTCATTACCCGCCCCCAGACTAATCCGAACCCCCGCAAGGAGACCTTACAGTGGTAGCGAAGTACCGATGGGACAACCTCTTTGAGGTTGCGTTAATTATCGCGACTGTCACTTCCCAAGGTTCGAACCCTCGCCCTGAGAAATACTGATAGTAACCCTTACCAACTCTAACAAGCACCCATTGGTATGGATGGCTTTTGTTGACGCAGGCTGAATTCATTCCCTCTTGTGGGCCCTGATTTGGGCCTCTCTTTTCTTTGGAAAATGGACTCTTTTCTTGGTTTGGGCCTTGTTGTCATTATCCTCAAGGACTTATTGTCGTTGCTATGATGAGTATGGCTTTTTGTTGTTTTACGTGTTGTCATATTCTTTTTAATGTTCTAGTCGCGACGTTTGGGGAGGCATCCTAACTTTTGGATGCTTAGGTAAAGGTCTGACGGTAATTGACGGCTCGCCCTGCCCAACATTGGTATGATCTAAGAGGAAAGGAGATTTCGCCATACCCTTGGCTTGTGGGTGAGCCCAACTCCCTGTCTAAAATTTTTGTATAAAAAAATTCTGTTTAATGATTTAGAGGGGTGGATTGGATAATACAAGCGGGTTAGATTATATCAAGAATCATTTTAGGAGAATATTTAATATTTATCTTTTTTTTAAATTAATTTTCATATAAGGGTATTTTAGGGAGATTATATCAAGCTCTATTGGTGGTCCACCCTGTAACCGTTCACATGCCTTCCCCCTTTTCTCCCCATGAGGTTTTGTGAAAGTAAACAAACTAAAAGAAGGCCAAGCTTCTCCTGAAAGCTGAACACTTGTGTGCTGCCCAATCATGCCTCTTTTTTTCCCCTCCCTTGTGGTCCTTCCTTGGGATGGATCTGTCTTTTTAATCCTTCCTTTTCACAAGTGGAGAGATAATTTAAAATAATAATAACACTAAATTTTATGCAGGAGAGCAGTGTTTGACTATTAGTCAATGGAACCAAAGAGATTTCCAACAACAATTCTATTCAATGCCCGTTTGGAGGGAGAATGCATTTTGATAGAATGCATCTATATTTAGATAAATGTTATATTCAGAGTGTATTTATTATATGAAAAAGGAGTTTTTTTACTCAGAATGTATTTCGAAAGAATGAGTTATCAAACACTAGAGTCTGAAAACTAACGGACTTTTGATTTTGAATCCCAAAAAGTTATTGTGCCCGTTTGAAAATGAGATAAAAAAGTACTTTTACCCATGTCGAGGTAAATATGTGAAGGAGATTATCTAGTCTTGAGGAAAAACACTATTGAACTTGCGCTTGGTTTTTCCAAACACTCCAACAAACAAACCTATTGTCAAACACGCACTCAGTGCCCGTTTGGAAAAATGGTGGAGAAATGCTTTTACGGATTACAAGGTAAATATGTGAAGGAGATTTACAAAAAAAAATATTGTTAGACGTTGTGTTTGGAAAGCCTAAACGATCTCCAATAGAGGCACTCAATCAATCTCCTCCCTTCCACTGTCGGTTTTAAATAGCAATAGGCTTGTTTGGTTAGCCCGTTTGGACAACCAAAATCCATTCATGCGCTTACCGAGATAAAATTGTTCTCACATATTTATCTCGGAATCTGTGTCCATTCTCTCAACGGACTTATCAAACAAGCCTAATATGGGTTACTTCAAGGTCCATTGGGTGGGTAGTCAGCCTCGTCATGCCTTAAGGGGTTACTTCTGTACTCCATCAGATCCAGCTGCATCAAATGCTTCGCTCCAAAAAAAAAATAAACAGGATTGATAATTACACATCTTATTTTGACTTTAAATTACACATTTTTTCTTCCTTCTTTTAGAAGTGCGTACACACACACACAAAAATGTGTATATATATTAATTACAAATAGGATTGATAATTACAGTCCAGCTGTCACCACTTGTGTAGTAACATGGAGTGGACATGAAATTAAAGTTAACAGAAATCATATTTTAATGAAAAATACACACTGACGGACGCAAAAGTAAATGGGAGGAAGTAGATCACCTTAGGGCTTGTTTAGATAGCCCGTTAAAAAAACGGATACAAATTGTGAAGTAAATATGTGAGAGGAATTTTGTTTCGGTAAGCGTAGAAATGGATTTTGATTGTCCAAAAAGGCTAACCAAACAAGCCCTTAGTTTAATTGAAATGGGGTTGAGGAAAAATATTTTTAATAATCCCCTATTCAGTTTAATAGAGGAGGGAAGGGAAGGAGGGACAATAATTTACTATTTTACACTAACATATTAATTTATATTTTATATAATTAATTTATACATTAACATTAATCAACACATTAATATTTTTATTTATCATGTATGTAATATTATATTTTAAAATAATAATATTTAATATTTATTATATTTTATTTTTAATTAATTTGAATAATATACGTTTTAATTATAATTATATGATTTTTATTTTTTTTATTAATTTAAGAATAATATATTTTTACTTATGATTTATTTTGTTAAAATATATTTTTATTCAAAATAACGTATATTTTATAAATTAATTTCATAAAAATATTTTTTAAAAGTTTTAATTAGTTTTAATAATTCATTGTAACTAAAGTTATATAATTAATAATTTTAATTATTTTTATAATAATATATTTTTATTATGATATTTTTGTTTTTATTTTATTACAATATATTTTAAATTATAATAATATCTTTCTTTAAGGCCATTATGGAATAATAGAAAAATTGGAGGAATAAACTTATTAAAAAGCTTGACTTCCCTCCAAAAATTTTCAATTTAAAAGAAGTCAAAATGGAGGGTTTACGATGGGAGAGGAGAATAAATTTAATCTCATCTCCCTTCCAAAATTTTAAATCAAATGAGAGCAGGTATTTTTCCTTCCCTTCCTCCCCTCCAACCTAACACACCTTTTAATTATGGTCATGATAACTCACAAGGCTTAATTGCTTTGTCTTACAAATGATTTAATTAAATCCATTTTAAAAGAGTGCAGAGGTTGAAATATTATATTTATTTATTTTGATAGACAAATTATTTCTAAAAATGATTTGGTGAGACAACTTGTATACTTCATTGAAATATTTGATTGGACATCACTATTATCATAAAGTCTCTCTCTCAAAAACTCTGAAAACGAAGACAAAAGACATCAGATTGGAGAACCCAGTATAAACCAAACCACCAGGGAAAAAAAATACTTATGTTCTGACAATAAAAAATTGTTTTTTATTAAAATTTGCCACTCCAACTATAATTTAAAATTACTTACATGAATTTAAGCATCCATTGCTAAATAGTCAACAATACAGTAATATCAGGAGAACCAAATATTACAGCTGTCGCGGCATAAAAACAACGTAACAACCACGTGCTATCAAGGACGTTTGCAACCTTCCATTTGGCAACGATGAATCTCCCAAAAAAAAAAAATAATTTAACAATATTTTTCTGTAAAACCGAAATAATTTTCTTCGTAAATTTACTTCGATTTACGTAAAATCATTTCCCCACTGCATTCTCAAACGGACCCTATGATCACTTCTGAAGCACTTTTACACAAATTGAGATAAAAACTCCCCTCAAACTGTGTAAAATTAGTTTCCAGAAGCTAAATCCAATCACCCCAGGAACAAAAGAAACTACTGCATCATGATAGAAAGAAGCACACTCTCATACATAATATAATTCAATAATATCGTCGCATATGTTTAACCAAAATATATATATATATATATATATGAATTCAAATCAAAAGCAGCAAACTGCAACTTGATCATGTAATCCCAGATACATAGATATAATAGAATTGTTTAAATTAATGGAAAAAAAGATTAAATGAATCGCCCAAATTCCCCTCATGATGGATCATCACAAGAACACAACCATGATGGCCATGGAAATTGCCACAACAAAGTTGCCCGAACTGAACATGGTCCTGTGAGAAGCAGCCTTATCAGGTGAAGAGGATGGAGAGGAAGATTTAGAAGACTTGGTATCAGCAGATTTTTCATCTGGTGAATCAGCAGCAGGGGCTATCTCAGGAGCCGGTGAAGGAGCTGGGGTTGGAGGAATGTCAGTCCCGAAGATGGCTTCAGGGAGAAGGACCTTGTCAACTTGGTACACGGCCACCGGGTCCGTGGCATGAACGGCGCTGCTCACTTTTGTTTTGGACCATCCGGAGTTGATGTGGACGGTTCCAGAGTTGTCGGTGAAGTTGAGAGAGTAATCGCCACCGGCGAATGTCGGGCTTGATGAGCCGGTTTGGCTGAGGTTCTTGAAGTCAGCTAGTGCATAGAAATGAGGCAGGGCATGGAAGAGGATGACTTGTTTGAGCTGGTCAGGTGTGAGTTTGGAGAGTGAAGGCTTCTTGAGGGATGAGAAGGCACCATCTTTGGGTACAAAGATGGTGATTCCTTCTTCAGTGTTGTTGGCTTGGTTTTGGAATGTGTCAAGGACTTTGGTGGATTGTAGGTAGCCAAGGAAGGTGTGGAA
>JANTPZ010004804.1:0-12980 GCA_025593235.1 Vachellia pachyceras | reverse complement strand
GTAGAGTCTTTTCCACTCATCCAATATCATCTTGCTTGGAGGAAGAAGATCAAGAGGATTCTTGGGTTTGGGCTTTGGGGCCTCCTCTTCAGCTTCTTCTACAGGCTTTTCTGCTTTTTGGGACTCTTTCTTAGTCTCTTTCTTTGGTTCATCCTTTGCCTTAGGTTTAGCCGATTCTTTGGCCTGGGAAGGCTTCTTTGCCGATTGAATGGGAGGAACAGCTTCAGTTTGCTTGACCTCACCTATAATTTTTTGAAAGTTTGGCTGCTTGACCAAGGTCCAGAAGTATCTTTCAACATGAGGAAACTCTGAAGTGAAGCTCTTAGTCATGAGACGGTTGAAACCAAAATACAAATTACATGTCATGATGATGTCAGCCAGGGTCACAGAATGCCCAACTAGATAAGTATTAGAGGCAAGGTGCGTGTTCAAAGCACCCAATGCTCTCTTCAATGCCGAAATTGTAGCCTCCTCAGCCTTCATCCAGAAAGGTGCAAGAGATTAGGCTAATAAAATAGCTTGGCAGTACAAAATTAAAAGAAAATAAGAAAGTCCCTGAAAAGATAAACCATCATTTTCATGTCAACCAGAAGAATGAACATCAACAATTTATTATTTAGCTGTAACATTTAAACAACACAGCTAGCTACTACTATAATTTCAACAGCACACTTCACTATCCTTGTGTACTCAGCGCCTCACTGAAGTTCATTAGTGAATAAATTTTACAAGGATTTTTTAATATGATGACAAAAACAGTTGAAAAAAGAACTACAAGGACACATGGATTATATAATGGAATTAAAACTTAGAATAGAGAATTCATAACATATTCAGAGGAAAATAAATAGGGTGAAATGAACAAACACACATAACCTACCGGGGGCAAGTATGCAGAATATCCCATTCTTGGTCTGATCCAGGCGAGAATATTAGCATCAATCTCCAATGAAGAAAAGTCAATCCATTGTTCAATGTGAGCCTGATTCATTAAAATGATTTAGAATTTTAGATAGATATAAGCAGAAATGCACTTAGCGATGCATGCAATTCTAGAATTAAGGTCATATGCACACATAAAAGGGTGAATTACTACAGAACCCCCAACAGTGAATGACAGAATAAGAATTAGAAAATCTTACATAATCAATTAGAGAGCACCCATACAATGGACTGTCAGCCTTCAAGCGAGCAACTGTAGCAAATAAAAAACACATATATAAAGGCATAAAAAACAATATAAAAAAGGTGGCAGAATGTATAGTTTATGAAATGAAATCATACCATAGCGTGCAATCGCATTGCTCTCAAATATTGGACCTTCTGGAGTATCCAAAACAGGAACCTGTAAAGATAATGAATCTAAAATTTTTAATAAGTTCAAGCTAAAGTCAAAATTTTCTTTGTTGTAGATAAAGAAATACAAGTAGCATGCCTTGCCAATAGGGTTCATCTTCAAGAATTCGGGAGTTTTATTAGAGACACCCATCTCAAAATCTTCGACCACTTTAACTTGCACACCCACATACTCTGCTGCAATAAGTGCCTTGAAACCATTTTTGTTTTTGTTTCTTCCAGGATATAAGATCTGGGCATAAACAACAAAATAAACAAGAAGCGGAGATTCATAAAAAGGTTTATCTAACGAAGTTCGAAAACAAGCAAATATTAGTTTGCAATGAAAAATAGTGATATTATATCACTCCAAGAAATTCATGGAAAAATTGTTAAGCATGTGCAGATCAGTAATCCCTCCATGGTTGGGTTGAAAAAGAGAGAGTAAGGAATGCAAAAATAACTTCTTCGCCTCTATCCCCTTTCATTGACGGTAAATATATTTATGTTGGTGGTGCAAAAAAAAAGGTAATTTAATAGCTTATCCTTATGCAATCCTCTCTCTTTTCCTTGATGGAACTAAATAAGGAAACGAAAGTGTATGCTTTACATCGCACGAATTTCGTACGCTGATACACTAAAACATGCATGCAAAATCCCCAAGATCAATTTATGCAAATACCCCCATGATCTTCTCATTGTGTGTGTCCCAGAGAAATTATTAGAATTGAATGAGACTTACCAGGGCCATGGCTTCAGGGCAAAACGTAACGCTACTCAAATACAAGATCTGATCACAAGAACAGGAAAGAAAAACAAATCAATCTATAGAAGAAACCTGACAATAGAAAAATGACTGATTTTTCCGTCTCATTCAGAAAATAATCGAACATAAGATAATTCAGATGATTTAGACTTTTTCCCCAATACAAAAGAAAGGATTAAATATAAACAGCAAACAATGAAACTTGAGATTTGAGATTCAGACAAGGAAACTTGAGAGATCTTACGGTGCGAACGTTCTCCTGAAGCAAAGTGCTGCGACTATGTGAAGGCGCAAAACTAAGACCAACCAAGTATATAATGGCTAGCTAGGGTTTTTGATAGTGGAGCGAGTGGGAGAGGGGAGAGCTGTGGCCTCACGTTGTTTTATTCCCCGTTTCTTTTTTTTGGCGAATGGGTGAGATGAGAAATTGAGTTTTTTTTTTTTTGGGAAGAAACACAAATAGTAAAAATAAACAAATCATGATCTTAACATTTTTTGCAAAGATCATAATATTAGCATTAATTATTAAATGCTCTGCTCATAATAAAAATTCTGGGAAAAAAAAGCATGGAATAATGCGTGTTTGTTATAAAATGAGGGAATTTGGGAGTTGAAGATAATAGTAGAAGAGATTGAGAGAAAAGAAGAAAATGGTATCAGATTCTTATATGAGCATTAGCAGTTGGGATATGTGACTTTTTCACTTTCTTTTGATCAACAAGCACGTGATCCCGTGCGTTGCACGGGGATACTATCGTCTGGAATAAACGACGTGGTCATTGTAGTAGGAGAAGGATGAATTAACACTAATGTTCGTAAGTATACATTCTCATATACGGGGTTTGTCAAGTTGCAATAATGGAAATCAACACTAATCATATAAGGAATGTCAATACCTAATCAACAATACCAGAAGAATTAACATCTACACAGCGTAAAACCTCCTTGTAAACAACATTTTTGGTTGTTGGTATTTCTCTTGAGGCCTGATCTTCAACGATAATCTTTAAGCCATTCATGCTACGAACCCTCGACAGTGCAACATAAAGTTGCCCATGTGTGAAAACTGGCTTTGTTAGATACAAACCTACATGACGCAACAATTGACCTTGGCTTTTGTTAATGGTCATTGCAAATGAAAGCGTCACTGAAAATTGTCTCCTTTGCATCCGAAATGGCCATCTTGATTCTGAAGGGTTCAAATCCATTCTATGAATAAGTACCTTTTCGTTTGAGTTTGATCCATTTAGCGTGAGTGCTTCAATCACCTTCTTCCCAATATTTGTTACCCTTAGTCTTGTACCATTACATAGTCCGGGATGAAGGTCATCCAAAAACAATCGATTCTTTACCTAGTGAAGACACAATCTACTCTGACACTGATCTTGACACTATTCATTCCGGGATGAAGGTCATCCAAAAACACACTGTAAAGATTGGCCATGGGTTGCACACGGGGGAAATAAAGTTCAAAAAAAGGAAAAGATAGAATGAAACTGGAATGAATGTTAAAAGGAAAGGCAATAGGAGTGAAATGTTTAACACAAAGGGATAATGGGCTAATGTATGTAAATCACAGCAAACAACCACAGAAAATGGAATGAGTAAAATCAGCAAATATCTCAGAGTGGATGGCAACACGGTGGGAGGTATTAAAATTTGGATGGTGACAGATCAGCGTGATGCACCAATATATCTGGCTTCAATGGAGAGAAGCAGGAAATATTTAATTGGGAGTGGTTAAGAACTGACAAGGAATGGACATATTTAATTGGGAGTGGTTAAGAACTCACAAGGAAGGGACTTATTTAATTGGGAGGAAATGATATTGGCCTGCACGGAGCCCAATAGAAGCAGGAAATGGCTAATGAACAGTGGGTAGAGTCTAGAGCCATTGCTTAAGCCGATTCAGGAAAGCTTCGAAGATGGGTCGATTTATGATATATTGATAAATGCTTCAGACATTTTATAGCTAAATTGTATGAATAAATTATTTTTTGAATTTTCAGTGCACATCATTTCAGTACAATGATCAACAATGAGCCAATGATAATTCATTCTAGCTAATCTCTTTACCCAACTGCTTATTTTCTCCCCCTGATGCTGGTGAAAGTAATTTACCAAATGACACTCAACAAAACGTGCCATAAAATTCATAACTAGCATACATCCACATCATGCTTTAAGGACCCATTTTGGTGTGTTGTGATTTTACAGGCACATATATCACACACCTAAAAATAAGAAATATATGTTCTTGATCGAAAACCTTTGTAAAGGAGGAAACTTTTGATAATTTGTTGGCTTTATGCGAGTTAACAATGCTGCATACAAAATGGCTAGTCCCTAAGCAGAATATGGAAGATTATATCTCATGTAAAAAGGGTGCAACCATTTAATCAATCATTCTGCTAGTCCATTTTGCGTATGAACATGAATTACAAGATGTTCAACATCAAGTCCAAGGGATGTGCAATCCTCATTAAGGCTAGTGCAGTAAATTCATTAGCACTATAGCATTCCTTGATCGGATAATCAGGATAATGTGCTCTTAACCATATTCCTTGAGCAAATTATCTTGCAAACTTCAGGTTGCAAGAAGATAACAAATAAACTTGAGACCATTCAGTTGATGCATCAGTTGAAACCGTATGGTAACTAAATGGTTCACCATGTGGGTTTATCGTCCCACAAATATATTCCTGTATCCGTTTTAAGAATGTGAGAGTCTCATATTGTATTTAACTTTATGAGACCCAATAATATATTCCACTTGAAACATGCAGCATATGATAAACAGTGGTATCTATATACACTTCAGGGTATAACCACATTTATTCTCAATCATTTCTCGCATCATAATTAAACCGGGATGGTCTAACCGGTCATGCCAAACATTGAATTCATTGATAAACTTCTAGTTTATCTTACTAAACTGCTGGCTTGTAATAAGTAGTAAACTTCTGGTTTACTATCTCATGACATACATCAAATTCATCAGTAAACTGCTAGTTTACTATTGTATCTCAAAAATCAAATTCATCAGTAAACTTCTAGTTTACTGTCATATGCTTTCAACTATGCTTATATATAAGGCCAGAGGCAAATTCTGCAAATATCATGAAACTTTATAAGTTTCTTATAAATTGGGTAGAGTTGAGTGCATTTTCAACGCAGAATTTTGTTCCTTTTGGCAACATATAATATTAGCTCTTTTAGAGCCTTCAATGCACACCCAATTTGCTTAATATGCCCATATTTTACCCTTTTTGTGGTTCTTATAAGTTTTTCTCCACTTCAGGTGGGAATTAGAACCAATATAATTTTGGACACACCAACACCCATGACTGTGGCCATATCTCCTTTGTCAACTATCACAATTATTATGTTTCACAATATTCACTTCTGAGAATAGAGTTGAACTTATTGGGCAAAACCATGATTAAACCAACATATCAAATTTTATAAATACCAAGTCATCCATTTATAATGGGCTTTCAGGAGGATAACCAACTTCTGGTGGTTATACATTTCCTTTAAATTGTTCTAAAGAACAGATGTGTCTTCTATATATGTAGTACATACAATGTTATAGCTACTACCCAAGATTGCATACTAAACACAAATATCAACCGTATGCAATTGAATTTTAAATATACATAATTCTGGATGAGTATTTAATCAATTCTCTTATCACTATATACATCCATACAATAATTTATTCCTCTATATTTCAATTTAAATACTATTTTACAGAATTCAAGAAATTAAATAATTGTAAAATTTAATGATCAAAACAATTCTAAATGTAGACAATTAAATTGAGACTTACATGGGTGACTTTCTTTTTCCGGCGAAAACCATTGTTTTCCGTGAATGGGCTTGAGATCAACAACGTACACACACATATACAACAAGTATAGAAATATATATATATATATATATGCACATGAAAAAGAGTCATGAAGCTATCAAAAATTTTCTTTTCTCACGTGAAAAACCATTGAATCTGACGAGCATGCATATTTACGAAAATCCATATATGCCAAAATCGATCAAACACACATACACGTAAATTTCAATCATCATTGACTGAGAATTCCATATTCAAGCGCAGATCAAGAAAAAGAATTTAAGATCTCATACCAGAAAAGGAAGGTGAGATTGATGAGAGCAACTTCCTTTGTCTTTTCAGATTAGATCCAAGATGGAAAAGAATACCTCTAATCATGACCGAGCTTCTCGTGCTGATAACGTGTTATAAAATGAGGGAATTTGGTATTCTTTAAAATAAACAGATTAGCTAATATTATATGTTGCCAAAAGGAACAAAATTCTGCGTTGAAAATGCACTCAATTCTACCCAATTTATAAGAAACTTATAAATTTTCATGATATTTGTAGAATTTACATCTGGCCTTGTATATAAGCATAGTTGAAAGCATATGACAGTATATGCATAAATGGTCAGCTCATACTCAAACATACCTGATTATGATAACCCCTATATTCACAGTACCTCAGAGATAACGAATAATATATTTTACTCTATTTTAATCTATCAATGATCCTGAAGAAATATATCATACTAAAAGATTAACGATAACTAATATGTTATGATCGGTGAAATTAACAAGGATATATAAGTGCTTCAAAAGCACTTAATCATAGTACTTTCAGATCAATTAGTTCTTCATCTCCCCCTTTGTTAATTTCCCGAGGCATAGAAACTTTTACAAACTCATAGGTAATCATTTGCCTTTTTAGAACTCTTCAGGAATTTTAAAAATGCACTTCAACTGCTTCAAGTCATATCAAAACTTGTTTAGCTCAAGTCAATATTATTCTTGAGAACTTGCATTTGATGCTTCTGTCAAAGGACCCTCATATAAATGATACTGCCAAGTGTGTCATATGAAAGTATAGCCATAGCATTTATGAGGCATAATTCAAGCCCTTTATTGGCTGTATGGTTAATCAAATAATAAAAACATTCATATTCACTACTAATGAATGTATTCTTTCACAACATATACCAAATCATTCCTTCACAACATATACCAGATCCTTGTCTAAAGTATTAAATTAAAAGATGTGTCATATACCTTATTTTGCCTTTTCCATTTCTCTTTTATACATAATGGCTTACATTCATATGGCCAATCCTTTCTTTATTGGCACTTAACAATGGCACCGGCTCATGATCCTTATCATTCATTACATTGCATGTTATTTTATAATGTACTGTCAACGTTGACTTTATTTCATTCCCATCGAATTCCACAATTCATTGATATCTCATTATTTTCAAATGTGTCAGGTACCTGAGTCTCTTTTGGGACTATAATAATCTTTCTAAAGAAAATAACTCTTCAAGAGTTAGCTCTTCTGGAGCAATCAAATATTCTTGATCATCCTCAGCTGACCATCTATATTCTTGGCTCCCCTTTTTTATTGTTGAGGATTTTGTTATCTTTTAAATCGATGGGCTTTTCACGCTTCATGCGTGTTTTAAATTTGTTCATGATAGTCCTTCAGGGACACATATTCTCATAGAAGCGTTAACAGTTGGGATATGTGACTTTATCACTTTCTTTCGATCAATAAATGCTTCAGGCATTTTATAGCTGAATTCTATGAATGAATTATCTTTTGAATTTTCAGTACACATCATTTCAGTACAAGAATCAACGATGAGTCAATCATAATTCATTCCAGCTAAACTCTTTACCCAACTGCTTATTTTATCCCCCTGATGCTGGTGAAAGTAATTCATCAAATGACATTCAGCAAACCATGCTATAAAATTCATAACCAGCATATATTCATTGGGTTTTACATGCATATATATTACATACTCAAAATTAAGCAATATTAGGTTTTTGACCAAAAACCTTTACATGGGAGAAAACTTTTGATGATTTGTTCATCGGGAACAGTGTTTCATGTCCAGAGCTCATTTCTGATTTTGGAGAAAGGATAAATTTTTCCTTTAAGTAAAATAAAAATAAATTTTACAAAAGGATTGCAACCTTTATTTGTTCTTGCAAATATGAATGTTTGAATATATATATATATATGTATAAGTTTTTCGTGCTCATCGGTATATGGATATATATTTGGGAAGTTGTTGATACACACTGTGTTTACTTTCCATATGAGGGAGCTTCCCGCCGAAATCTATGGATCTTTACCGGAAAGGTTTAATTGGGGTTTTAAAAAGGATTTATGATGCGTTTTCCCCATCTTGATATATATTATAAAAGATCCATTATTTTGCTTGATTCTTATGGGAAACAATGTGGAAAACACCCTGCTTAGAAAAGGACCCACTGTCACCGAAAAAGGTGAGTCACCGTTGCCTGGAAAGAAGGGAAAAATGAAACTGTGTGGCAACTGAGTGGGGAGGGGCGAACTGGGTCGAATTAGGTAACGCAACTCTCTGGAATGGCCAAATCAATGCATTTTGGCATGCAGCAGGCGCCCCCTTAATAGCCCGAAAAGGCGATGTGTATATATAGTGATGAGAGAATTGATTAAATTCCTATGCATATTTAAAATTCAAATGCATACGGTTGATATTTGTGTTCAGTATGCAATCTTGGGTAGTAGCTATAACATTGTATGTGCTACATATATTCAAGACACATCTATTCTTTAGAACAATTTAAAGGAAATGTATAACCACCAGAAGTTGGTTATCCTCCTGAAAGCCCATTATGAATGGATGACTTTGCATTTATAAAGTTTGATATGTTGGGTTAATAATGGATTTGTCCAATAAGCTCGACTCTATTCTCAAAAGTGAATATTGTGAAACATAATAATTGTGATAGTCGAGAAAGAGGATATGACCACAGTTTTGGGTCTTGGTCAGAATTGTATTGGTTCTAATTCCCACCTGAAGTGGAGAAAAACTGATAAGAACCACAAAATATGGGCATACTTAATAAATTGGGTGTACATTGAAGCCTCTGGAAGAGCTAATATTATATGTTGCCGAAAGGAATAAAATTATGCTTTGAAAATGTACTTTATTGTACCCAATTTATAAGAAACTTATAAAGTTTCATGATATTTGCTGAAATGGGAATAAAAGTTATCGTATGGCTAGATGCCATATATTTCCCCTATCTTATAATACAGTCAGAAGCTATATTTATTTATTGTTATACTTACAATGCTATAAAGTATATATATGTATAATTAATTATATATATGATTGATTAACTTTATTTATGTTATTGTTATTTTATTTATATATATATTTGTTTTTACATTTCAAGTTCTTCCATTTTATCTCTGGCTTTGTATATAAACATAGTTGAAAGCATATGAGAGTAAACCAGAAGTTTACTGATGAATTTGAAAAATTTTAAAATAAACAAATTAGCTCACTTTTATATTTGTTTTATTTTTCGCAAGGGAAATTTATAAGCAGGTCACATCAAAGAGAATTAATAAACAAATTGTCTCAAAAATTGCTAAAATTACCATCAAGTCCCAATAGTAGATGATCAGGTTGTTATTGCCGGCTTGTGGAGTTGTTAATGACAACGGACCAACTATTGCTGGGACCTGATGGTAATTTTACCAATCTTTAAAATGTTTTATTCATTAATTCATTTATTTGGGACCTGATCGTAAATTTCCCAAGGTTAAATCTTTGATGATTATTATCACAAGATTGACTTGGGAAAACTTGTTGATAAGTATTTTACATCTGATATGAATTCTTATTGGGTAAAGAATCTCTTTTTAATTATGAAAAACAATTAGAAGATCCTCTAGAAAAAAAAATAATGGTGGATAAACTAACCGTTATTTCAATTTAAAAATTTTTATATAGCAATACCATTATTAAAATTATGTTTTGTTCATTACTTACTGATTTTTTTAATATTTTTCTGATGAATCAACAAGTATGTGGAGCTTTTTTTTGTATTAAGTTAAAACAATCATTTACTGGTTGATGGCAGATTTTTTTTTTTTTAAAAAAATATTCTCCAATCAATCATGTGAAGCCTTCTCTTCATTGAGTATGCTTCAATATTGGTGGAATATATGTCATCAAAAAAATATTGGTGGAATATAGTGAAAATAATTTGTACATGTTTTTTAAAATTTTTTTAAAAAAACATGACTTTGTGAATAAAAAAAGTGTATGCTTGTTAATTAAATTTATATGCTTCTCATAATAATATTATTAAAGAATCATATCTTTAATGTGTTTTTTTTTTCGAGTTATTGAACTGAATGGATCTTATTTTATAATATCAAGTTACTTGACGGTAAGGAATTTGTTCATAACTCATAAAGTTGTGAATTCGAATTTTGACGTTGTGAATGCTTTATTGGTGGATGATTAAAAAGTATCTTTGTAAATGTTTTGAATTCAAAGGCATGCATTGATTCTATTAACCCACTAAATTTAAAAGGTATGTTGGAATTTAAAAAGGACATGATTTTTCACTTCTAAGATTTTGCTCAATTGTGTCTAATTTTGTATTTTTCACACAAACTAGTTTATATTTTTAAAAACTATTAAATTCGAATTATTAAAGTTGATTCAATGATTCACAATTACAACAGAGTGATTTTAAGAAGAATGTAATTGTACGTACTTGATGCATAAGCTTGATAACTAATTTAATGATAATAAAAAAATTAGTTAAACAAGTTATTTGTAACAAATGTGCTTCTTTTTTCTAAAATAAACTTGATAAACATGTATATTGGAACCATTCTTAATGGAATCCTTTTGACATATACAATGGATATGGATATTTTGAGGATGAAATTATAAATTTCAGAGATAAAATGAATTAAAATCTTATATTTAAAACTAAAGTTAATCTGTTATCCAATCTTCTATTATGATGGGAAGTAACATTGTAGTTAAACTATTATTTATCCATTGTACACCCTTCTGTGTTTTTTTACATATATGTGGCATGATTTTTACTAAGAGGTGTTTAGTTGATTTTAGAACTTGGAACTTATTTAGACTAATGTTAATAAAATTGATTTTTTATTCAAACTCACTTTTGTTCATTAAAGTTTGAGTAAAGTCCACTAGTATAATGTGATTTAAATTTAAATATGATCCGTTCGGATTTACTTATGTTAATTATATTTGTGCAACTTGAAACAAAACTTTTTTCCATGTATTCATCTCTTAAACCGTACAATTACAAGTAAAAAATTAGACCTGGGCTCAAAAAACCAATTCAAATAAAAGAAGATTAAAGTATAATTTTAGTCCTTTATATTTACATTAGATTTCATTTTAGTCCTTTAAGTTTAAAAAGTGCAGTTTCAGTTCCTCAAACTTAACGTCATTAGTTTCTCTTAACGGAAATTGCTGACTCATCAAATTTAATTGATGACTATGTAATAAAACGTTGAAAAAACATATTCACATTTTAGTTTTAATTTAATAATATAATAAATTTGATATTTTAAATTGTGTAAAATAAAAAAGATTTAAAATAACAGCATTAAGTTTAATGAGTCAGCAATTTCCGTTAACGGAGACTAACGGCGTTAATTTTGAGGGACTGAAAATGCACTTTTTAAACTTAAATGACTAAAGTGAAACCTGACGTAAATATAAAGGACTAAAAATATACTTCAACCAATAAAAGAAAATTAATTTAACATAAAACTTGTTTGAATAATGTACTGAAAGATCAATTTCAAAATATTTAAATGCGAAAAACAATTAAAAGTCAAAAGTCACATGAAATTGCCTCAACTTTAACATGGTATTTGGACCAAAAGTCATTTCCATTCAAAACCATCATTTAGGCTCTAACTAGCTTTTAGGTCAAAATAGCTGAGACTGGGTCCACAAGGCTATCTTAAATGTGTCCGCTTGAAATGAAACCAAGCTCTTCTTATTGAGATGTCCGTATATGAACTTAGAACCAAATGAATTCAAGTAACTAGGGGTTAAACGGCTTAAAATAATAAATAAAACAGCCTTCAGGCCCACTGGTTTATTCGCACCCGAAGGCTTACCAGCGTCTTACCCATACACAGGCTCGTATTGTCAGAGTTAACATATGGTATTTAATCGTTCAATCCAATGATTGATAGAAAATATGATTCTCTTAGTTTAGAGGGCGAGTAATAGGATTACATAGACTTAGTTTTCCCGCCCCAAAAGATTAAATAGATAAAAAGGAAATAAATTAAGACAAGGGATAAGAAACTTACAGAAATTCTGATTTTCTTCCAAACACTTAAAACTTTGTACAAAGGATTATACAAAGGGAGAGATGAGAGATTTGCAAGTAAGAACCTTGTTGCAAACCGGTGTGTCATCTCCTAAATTCCTTATGTCCCTGCGCAGAGTGACATTAACTTTCATTAATTGTAAAGTAACTTTTGAAAAAGCTGCTTCCATTTAATAAGGTCTGATAAAGTTATTTCTATAAGTCAACAAGTTCTGACAGTTTTATCTCTTTGGTAGAACATATCGTCTTTGATAGTTGCAGCAGGTGTGTTTCATGTCCATTTGTCTAAAAGAGCTACCTACATTCAATATTCGATAATGCTTAAATATGATTATCTTCAATAGATGAATATCTGTATTTTATAAACAAAAAAAGATACAAACGAGCTTTTTAACCTGCGTCTTACTCGCTTCATAGATGAGGATGGAAGATGGAAAAGGCATTACCTCCAGATGGGCTTTAAGGAATTTACTCTCTGAAGATTTCACGAGTAAGACTGGAACCTATCTGTTACTGGAATCTCACCTCAGATGGGTCATTCACAACCAAGTCAGCTTACCAAGCATCCGAGAAACTCACTTGAGACGATTCCAAAGCTGGTTGCAGAAAATTGTGGAAGCTCCCAGTTGCCCAGCAAG
>JANTPZ010004803.1:0-18164 GCA_025593235.1 Vachellia pachyceras | reverse complement strand
TTCCCCCTTTCCTCTCTTCGAAATTGAGCTAAATTTCACTGTAATTCACAGGTTCTGGAGCCATGTTCGGCGGCTACAGATTGCGGGCCAGGTCTCTATTGTGGCAACTGTCCACCTCTGGGTAGGACGCAACCTGTCTGCACCAGAGGTCAAGCCACCATTCCTACAGCTATAGTAATGATCTTGCCTATACATTGAGTGAAAACGAGTCTTATTTCTTCAGCTATACTTCTCGAGTTTGTTGTTTTATGTGATGCAGTCTTTCTGCGAATTTGGCGTAGACTGCGCTGTTTTTGTTCTCAGCTTTTGCTTTTCTGTTATGTAGATTAATGACTTGCCATTCAACAAGTACACGTGGATTGTCACTCACAACTCATTCAGCATCGTTGATGCACCGCCTTTGCCGGGCGTTCAGAGGCTAACACTGTACAATCAAGAAGATACTGTGACAAACCAGTTGAAGGTATGGGGGAAGACCAATGAAGATGCAAACTTAACACCTGATCATTTTTCTTGTTTTGTCCGGTACTTTCTACTGAGTAAATACACAATCCTGTCCTTCAAAGATTACACCTTAATGCATTCATCCCTTTACATGAGTTACTCCCTCAAAGTTTTTAACTGTATGTTAATCCTAAATTCAATATAACGGATTTTAACATGTAAGGCCTAAGACATAAAGAGTTATCTTGTTGATGGATTGAATTGTATTTACTCTTTTAGTTTTGCTTATATCTTCACCTGTTTTTAGCTGCACCATGGCTTGCATTCTCATTCACTTCAGTCGAGGATTTCCTTTTTAAACTGTCACCAACACTGACCAGTGACAGCCGTGCAAGATTATGAAATCTTATTTGCCTGTTCCTTTGTTGTTATTACATTATTCCTAATGTGGTTCTCATACGTTTGCTTTGTGGATATTGCTAGAATGGAGTGAGGGGACTGATGTTAGACATGTACGACTTCCAGAATGATATCTGGCTCTGCCACTCATTCAAGGGGCAGTGCTTCAACTTCACTGCCTTTGTAATCTAATCCTTAATCTTTTTTGTTTTAGAATCTAAATTTGCTTTCATGGTTATTCTTAGTGGCACATTTTCTAATATGTTTATAAAAACTATCACAGCAACCTGCAATCAATACATTAAAAGAGGTAGAGGCATTCCTGACTCAAAACCCTACGGAGATTGTCACCATTATAATTGAAGACTATGTGCACACTCCGAAGGGGTTGACTAATTTATTCACTAATGCTGGGCTGGATAAATATTGGTTTCCTGTGTCTAAGATGCCAAAAAAGGGTCAAGATTGGCCCACGGTAACCGAAATGATTCAAGCAGATCACCGACTTCTTGTTTTTACTTTTGTTGCTTCAAAGGAAGCTGAAGAAGGAATAGCTTATCAGTGGAAGTATATGGTTGAAAATGAGTGTATGTACAACATCTTTGTAACCCGTAAATTTTCATTTTTTGTAATACATGATACTAAAGAAAACCTCTTTAATAACTTTCAGCTGGAGATCCCGGGGTTCAACCGGGGTCTTGCCCACATAGAAAAGAATCAAAGCCCCTGAACTCTAGGAGTGCGTCACTTTTCTTGCAGAATTACTTTCCAACTTATCCAGTTCAAGCAGATTCGTGCAAGGAGCATTCAGCTCCACTTGCAGAGATGGTGAATACATGTTACAAAACTGCAGGGAATGTGCTTCCCAATTTTATAGCAGTTAATTTTTACATGGTATTGGTTATTGTTATAAACTTTTAAGGCATTCTATTCTGTATTTATATCTTTAAACTAAAGGTCTTGCAATTCTGAGTGAAATTCCATGCAGAGGAGCGATGGAGGTGGTGTTTTTGATCTTGTGGATAAAATGAATGGCCCCTCATTGTGTGGGTGCAGTACAGTCACCGCTTGCCAGGTTTATATGCTTTGCTTATCCAAATATGCGTTAACCTCCACTTGCGAACCATCTTTTTTTCCCTGCCAATTTCATTTTTACATTTATCTTCTGGTCATAAACTAGTGAGTGGAAGTGGGTATGCTGTTTCAATAGGCAGAAAATTTCCCGAATATCTTCATTTTTCACTGTTCGACTTATACAAGAAGTGTCAGTCTATGGTTTGTAACAATATTATGTGAAGGATGACTATAAAATATCTGCTGGAAGTAACATCAACTTAATGCAGGTAGTGTTCCTGAATATGCAAGACGATTGGTTGTCTAGTCAGCAGTCACCAAATGAAACTCAACCTACTGTTCCTTTAATTTTTGCTTTGGCCACACCCACTCTTCCTTTTACATAAATGATTTTTTTAATAGCTTTTGTATGTAACAACCATTCAATAGGTAAATTGATCTTGACTTGAGACGATGGCAAGAAAGGTTTCGTCATTGAAGAATATTAATATGTTTGAAATCTATTTTGTCTCTCTAATAAGCATCCTTAGTTCTTGGAATCATTTGCAGTGTGTTTGGGTGGGGTATGCTTTTTTTTTGGGGGGGGTGGTTCTTTGAGGTTTTTGAACTACTTCATTGGAAAATTCCTTCATTGAATTTTAAATTCCTGTGCTAATTTAATTGAATACTTATGGAAGAAACAACAACTTCACTATCGGTAGAATTTGAAAATTTCCTTCTCCCTCATCTGTGTACCATTAGCTTCTCGTAGCATTTTTTGCACACACATGCTCATATAAGGACATGGATGCATATGCACTTAGACATGACACTTATGCATGCACTCACACTAGTGAGTGCACCTACACACACATATATGTAGTAGAGAAATTGGCAATTATATAGACACAAATACACACACAACTTATAGATACTAGGGTTATCCAAAAAAAGAGTTGTAAAATGCAAGGAATTTGAATTGTATCAATTCAAATCCTTTGCCCTTGAAATGCCTTGAACTTTGATAGGATCCTTAAAGATTAGGAGTAACGGTTAATAGTTTATTTGTTTATTTTATTTATTTAATTATGTTGTGGGTCATTTAGCAAGAAAATATGAGCTGTTGTTAATGAGTGGGGAGTTAGTTGTTTAGTTAGTGAGAGTTCATGTCCCCATGAATTTAGGAGAGGTAGTTTCTAATTCTGGTCCTATAAATGTCCCAGCCATATGTAAGCAAAAACATCGATGAATTGAATGAAAGAATATTTTATCTGAGTATTGGAGATTCTCCTTTCCTTTGGGCTTCTTTTATCTCCTATTAAGTGAGATCCTTGCTTAATGAGAGAAACTAGAAGAGACTGATGAGCACCTAGATCCCATTAATTTCTCTTTCCCACCATCCACTCCAAAATCCACCTCGCACCCCAGTTGCTCGTTTCCAAAAAAAAAATCCCCAATCTATCCCAGACCCAGTCGCTCGTTCCTCGTCCAGTAATTCCACCAACATCGTCCATGTTCGAGTAAGCTCGTGGGTTCACAATCGTCGTCAGTTCCTGTTCAGTTCCAATCATCCTTGTCGCATAAGGCTCCATCTCGTGTTCCAGCTTCGCGCTTGTCTCAGCACCAGTTCGAGTCCATGATGAATGCCAAGTCCGCCCATCGTCGCTGCGTCGTCCGAACCCATCACCAGTTCGCGTCGCGGCATCTCCGTTCAGTTCGTCTCCTTCGTCTGGGTTGTGCCATTCCACTCCACTTCGCCGTCGCAACCCCAGTCACTGTCGCACGCTCAGTCGCCGTCGTAATCTCAGTCTCGTCGAAGACCTGTTCGTTGCTTGTTGCCCCACCCATTTCGTGCCCTTCCGCGTCGTGCCCTCACACCTCGTCGCCCAAAGGTGTCCAGATCATTTCGAGTCGCACGGGTCGCACCGTCATCGTTGCGTCGTCCATTCATTTCGAGCTGTCCAGTCCCCTTCGCCGTCACCGCTGCTCCTTTGTCCAACACGTCGCTCATCGTCAGCCGATCTCGACCAGTGCTCGTGCCAAACCAATCGCGTCCTCTGCCCAGTCCATGTTCGTGTGTTAAAAAAAAACAAATTCCACCTTGAGGACAAGGTGGTTTTTAAGGGGGGAGTAATGATAGGATCCTTCAAGATTAGGAGTAACGGTTAATAATTTATTTGTTTATTTTATTTATTTAATTATGTTGTAGGTCATTTAGCAAGAAAATAGGACCTGTTGTTAATAAGTGGGGAGTTAGTTGTTTAGTTAGTGGGAGTTCATGTCCATGAGTTTAGGAGAGGTAGTTTCTAATTCTGGTTCTATAAATGTCCCAGCCATATGTAAGCAAAAACATCGATGAATTGAATGAGAGAGTATTTTATCTGAATATTGGAGATTCTCCTTTCCTCTGGGATTCTTTTATCTCCTATTAAGTGAGATCCTTGCTTAATGAGAGAAACTAGGAGAGACTGATGAGTTCCTAGATCTTGGAGAAAACATGAACTCCCACTAACTAAACAACTAACTCCCCACTCATTAACAACAGCTCCTATTTTCTTGCTAAATGACCCACGACATAATTAAATAAATAAAATAAACAAATAAACTATTAACCGTTACTCCTAATCTTTAAGGATCCTATCAAACTTCTAAACTAGACAATCCAAATCATGTGACACATTTGGGCAATAGTAGATTCATATTCCTATTCTCTGCATCTCCAGTGGTTTTATAACATGATGGAATCCTGGATGCAGGTAGGTTTCTACTTGCTACTGCAGGTTTTATCTGAAAATTTTGATGAAAAGAAATTCTTGGAGATAATCACATGATTACATGAATTTTGCAAGCTGGAGCACCTTAGGGTTCTTGCAAGCATAGTAGTCAGAATCTTACGATTCACGATTCAAATCTTACGATTCGATTCAGATATTAAGGGAAAAGATTCGACTCCCATGGTGAATCTTTCCTCACCAAATCGCATGTGTATCTCACGATTCATGATTCAAATCTCACAATTCACGATTCGATCCAGATATTGAACAGAAAGATTCGACTTCCATAGTGAATTTCCCTCATTGGAATCTTTCACTTAAGAATCGTGTGACAACTGCTATTTCGGTGATGCAAGATGAAGCGGGCCTCTTCCTTCCGTGATGTGGGAGGGAAATTACCGCAATAGTAACCTTTTATTCCTACTTATTCCTGAAAGAAATTGATATTTTTGCCGTAAAAAAACCCCTCCTACTACAGTGCAATCTATATCCAGCCAATGCCCATCGAAACTTCAAGTTTCCTATTGTGTGTGAGTTGATTTTTTGCTTTGCTCTCACTTCGTTTCTGTACGATCAGGTTTATTATTCTATTCCTTTCAAAGTTTCACCCATTTGGTCCATACAGTAAATTTTATAACTCTATTTTTTTGGAAGTTTGTTTCTCTTCACCCGATTTTACTTTTCTGTCCTGTTAGTGGTTCTTTTGTGTTTGTTATTTTGATGATAGGGGTACAATGACTCATAGTTTTTATGAATTTATGAAATAGAAATTTTTATTTGATGTCTTTTATGTGAAAAATTATATTTATGCCATCTTTAACAAATGATCATGAATCTTACGATTCACGATACGTTTCGATTCATGATTCTAAAAATGGGTTTTCCGGTTCACGATTCATATCTCGATTTGATAACCTTGCTTGCAAGAACACTGCTATCCCTCGTACAAATCCAGTGGGCAATGCTGCTGGAAGCTCTGGAGTCTGGAAGCTTTACTTGTTCAATTCTCTAATTCAGCTTCTGCTGTTCATTCTCCAAATTGGATGCTTCTCGTCTTCTTGTATTTTCCATTTATCTTTGCAGTTTTGTTACAGCTATCATGACTATTATTGTATGTCATATGAGAGCTAGTCCTTTAAGAAGGGGCTTCTAGTACGCAGTACCTAAATTATAGTCTTTCTTCATCTATGAAATGTTGTAGAACTGTTAGAAAATGAAATGAACTAGTTTTGAGATTGATGAGGCTATATTCAAGGGTCTGTTCAGTCATCTGGGTTAGATACTAATCAAGAGAGATCATGTACAAGGAGCTAGAAGCTGTTCAGGTATGCGTGCTTATGGTATAGCCTGATTTCTTAATGAATTCTGGATGAAGACACATCAATTTCTTTCTCTTGTTGCATGGGCATAGCATTTCTGTTTTCTTATTTTCAATAATGTGATTTGTAAAAGGAGTTTCCATATGCTGATTCTTGTCAGACGTCTGCCTATGGTTTAATTGTAGAATTAATGACCAAATTCCGTCTGTGTACCGATTTTGTGGGTATGTTAAGTTGATGAAAATTTGATTAGCTGAAGAACACAACCTAATGTCTATTGTCAATCTTTACAGTCAATTGGAATTAGGGAATTATTCTTCTCCAGGGAAGCTGGTTATTCAACCTGCAATAATTGAAGCTTTGGCACTTTCTAAGCACTAGCTTATTTTTCTGGCCTCAAAGACACATACTGAGGTTAACTTTATGAGTAAAGACAAGCTAGAAGGCTGACTGGCTGAGTTACCTTGTTCACATTAGGGCTGTTAAACATACGAAAATAAGTACATTTCCCAACTTAAAAAGACACTTTTATGATGACTGCATTTATGAATTTGAAATTTGAGATATATTTGAAACCTCATAGGCTGCCACTGGAAAGGATCGATTATACAATTTCAAGGCCGTCTATAAGGTGGATGATACAGTCGATGATGCAGCATTCGACATCTATCTCTCTTTATTTTCCAAGTCTAATCCTCAGCTGCTTTTTTTCATTTGAGCGGTGCTGCACCTTCCTGTGATTGTTGTTAGTGCGGTGCCAAAGATTAGATAGCAATCCAATGGGATTGTTCGATTTCTGTGTCCATTGGTGCCAGTGACGTTTACCTCATTATTATAAGCCTAGACTCAACCATTGGATATATGCCAAATCAATGAACGATTTCCAAATAGTAATTTTTTTACTTTTCCCTCCCTATGATACTTGAGGTTTTATCCAGACAAATTTTAAGGTGGAGATAATTCTTTTGTTCAAAACTTGCATGGTATGACTTCTACCTTTGAGAATATCTTATTTCGAGATTATTTTCTCTCTTCTTAGCGTAGGACCTTATCTACTGAACTGATCCTTTTCATTGCATATGACACATCTGGATAAGGGGTGTGGTCTGAATGTAAGAATTCTTAGGTTCAGACAATTGCTCCCACATGTATAAAAGAAAAGTATTGCTTTTACATGTCATCATGTAGCAGAGGGCTTTTACTTCTCCCCGCAAATTTGATGATGTATTTATTGAGCTTACAGTCCTTTCTGGGAAAATACATCTCATGAGAGCTGTTTTTTTTTTCCGGTGCCACACACTAGCTCTTGTCCTGGTAGATTTGACTGATAAATATTGTGCTCATATGTATTTTATTGGCGGTTGCTTTGCTTTTTTTGTTCTCCCTTTTTTAAACGAAACTTGTTCTAGGTTTATTAATATCTGAGAAAATTAAAATTGATCATGTTGAGTGTTGACATGAATGCGAGTTTTCAATCCCCCCCCCCCAATACAGAGAAAAAAAACACACGCACGTTGTGCATCATTTTCCCATTGGAATGGATAGCGTATCAAAATTATATGATTTCCATGCTGGCACTCTGTACTATTTGAATTATTTCTTCCTACTGCATTTCAGGCTTTGCACCGACTTCCAAGGCATTGTTATTCCACGGCATAATAGGGAATTTGCGACATAGGATCCGTATAATATGGAAGCCCCCAAATCATTGAGGTTTGTCATGTTTATATCCCAGCAAACCTATATCAACCATATATCCTTGCACGAGCTAGTCTTTACTACTGTGTTAATATTAAAGCACAATTGTTGGCTTGCGCATTTGACCAAATTACTTCTGATGGATATGGAAATGGCCAACTAATTTTAACAGAGTAACATGTATGAGATTTGAATGGCCATGATACAGGACAGAATTAACTCAGATTGTTTATATCTATTACCTTAAATTTACAGGTAAGTTTACTAGTGTATATAAGTATTTTAACAATTAATACTAATGAAATAATGAATGCTCATATTTCATAGATGAATTTGCAAGTGCATACACACATTTTAACAATAATAAAATAAGTGTTCATGTGAAAATTTATAAATCTCAAGTTTTTCCCTTTTGTACATGGTTGGTCCTGGTCTTGGTTCAAACAGGATTTTCTAACTGATGGACTTCATAAAAAAGATTGTTTGTATGCAACGAGCACATTAATCAAATTCACACTGTATCAAAAAAAATTAATCAAATTCACACAATTCATTTAAAAACCCATGGTATCTGCTAAACTGCAGAAAATGAGATAGTCCAATGTTGCATCTTTAATTGCGAGCTGCGAATTCATTATTTACAAATTACAATGAATGCATAAATCCATCAAGAATAAGTATAATCGCAACGACATACTTCCTACACAGGAACTGTGCATAAAAAGGTGAAAAATACTAATTTAAGAATAAGCACTTTGGACAACATACAGCAGAGACATATATGATCTTAAACTTTGATCTGCAGAGCCGGACTTAAAATTAATAGCTTATTGAGACAATCCACAGGAATTCGTGTTCCCCAGAGGTTCATTGATTTGAGCTTGTGACATTTATCAATCAGCACAAAAAGTCCACTCTCAGTTACATGACGGCAGCTCCACAGGACAATGGTCTGTAAAACAGTAAGAAGCAGCTATGATGGATATGCTCTCCATTTAGTTAAGAAGAACCATTTCAAGCCAATCAAGTGCATTATTTTATGTAGTATCGCGGTAAAAAGATAAAAAGTGGAGTAAATGTGAAAAGAAAGGAAATTAAATTCATGCTTTTTTTGTCACAATTTACAGGTTCATTGTACTCTTTACACATGATTTAAACTAGCGATCCACACTAAAGAAAACCTTAAAAAATGTGCTTGGTGCCGTTTGAGCTACAAGGTCCTAACAATTCATGCTTGTTCTCACACCCTTTTATCACTCTCTCTTCATGCTTTATAACACCATTTAGAGAATCCAAAATCTTAATAGAGGACTAGAGTAACAAATACAAATAAGGGGAGAATAAAAAGCCGCTCCTCGCAAATTGTTGCAACTTCCGACTGTTTTTTTTTGGGAGCTGAGTATAAAATATTTTAAAACCCTTTTGGTCTAGAATGCTTATTTTTACTTTTCACCTTTTTCCGTTTGAGAAGGGTATTGCAGGTGTTAAAGCAAAAAAAAAAAAATTTCTAATGTTCAACTTAATTCAAACTTACCTCTAAATCGGGGCAACTTTTTGCAATGGCAAACAAGGATTCATCTGTGATAAACGTGCCCCCAACATTCAAATGACATAAGGATTCGGTTCTGGATACCTGTTCAAGTCATTGTCCATAGAGAAGCAAAATGAATCAAAATTATATATATATATATATATCCGTGCGCGCGCGTTCGCGCACAATGAAAGATAAAACATATGCGGATTTTTACAATTTATCATTATGTGATTCGATCTTTTGAAAAAAATGTTTAACATGACATATTTTTAAGGAAGTTGCGGTTACAATCAAACATCTCAAAACAACTATTTGAACATACAAAAGGGAAAGAAAAGCCTAATTCCTCATAACGTAAAGAACCAATATTCAATTTTCATTGGGAGAAGTGTCTACATTTAATGATTTAAACAGGATTGCCTTCTGAAAGATGTACCATGCTTAGTAAAAAAATCATTAAAACATGACGTAAATACATACCAGTTGAATAACTCCTTCATCTGTAATCCCAGTCAAACCCCAGAGTGAGATGGATGTGAGATTGCCTACACACTTCGCCAAAGATATATTGATGAGTCCACTATCACTTATTTGGCAACCCCAACGGCTCCTTGGGCTAAAAACCATCATAAAAAAAAAAGACAAACAAATAATCATGTGGATTTTAGATATTGCTTGATGTTTGATTGGAATCATAATGCACATTTGGCCACAAAGCCATAATCTCACTGCAGCTATGAAATGTTCTAGTATCAGCTTTAGATGTACGCTTTAACTGTTAATATGAAGCAACGCGTCTAATCTATCTTGTCCAGTCACAACTGTAGTTTCTGAGGTAAGAAACATAAATTGTTTTCAACCAACATATGCACTATCATATATTACTTGAACTTGAAATAGCATCGCATGATGCAATGAGCTCCAATTCAATAGGACATTATATATATATATATATATATCTGAAACTCTGAAAGCCCAATGTTTAACCTGTAGAGAATATCATATGTGAAGCTGAATAATCTTATTGCTGACAACTTGGAAGACACCCCGCAAAAGGAAGATGCCCGGAGCATTCAGCCAAAGTCAATAAGCTACAGAAGGATATAAAATTGTAATATAGCAAACGAAACAGAGACATACATGTCAAGCTTTTTAAGGTTGTAGGCATCGCAAACGAGGCGAGCTGTAGATTCATCATCCATTTTCCAGCCGGCAAAGCTCAGATTCTGTTTCCGAGCCAAAGATTCCTTGACTCCTTGTTTCCAATTCTTGCACACACCACTTGCCCTTTGAAATTTTTGCAAATGAATTGGCAGGGAAAAAAATGGAAGAATCAATAGGTAAGCATATATATGAAGGAAGGATTCATGAGTTAAACATAGAGGCAACTTACTGGGCCAAATCAGTGAAGGAAGAGAAGAAACCAAAAATATGAGCCAACAAGTCAATAGGTAAGCGATCAATCTTTGGCTCTAGCTCCATTCCCAGAAAGAATTCTCCGACCTCAAAAAGTCTCAGCCTTTCCGTAAGAATCAGGAATCCTCTGGGAACGGAAATGAAGAAATGGATTCGCGTGGGTTCTGCTGCTTGATAGCGAGGGAAAAGGGGGGAAAGTGTGCTTTCATGTTGTCGTCATCGTTTTACGCAGTCCTCTTATTGCCACGTTCAATCTTTGGGTTCTGCTGTTTCATTTTCTTGTACTCTTTTTCCTCATTTTTTATTATTATTATTTAAAGATTAAAGTATACTTTTAGTCCTTTATATTTACGTCAGGTTTCACTTTAATCCTTTAAATTTAAAAAGTGCACTTTCAATCCCTCAAACTTAACGTCGTTAGTTTCTCTTAATGGAAATTACTGATTCATCAAATTTAATTGATGACTGTGCAATAAAATGTTGACAAAGCATACTTACATTTTAATTTTAAATTAATAATATAATAAATTTAATATTTTCAATTGTATAAAATAAAAAGATTTAAAATAACAGCGTGTTATGTTTGATGAATCAGCAATTTCCGTTAAGAGAGACTAACTGTGTTAAGTTTGAAGACTGAAAGTGCACTTTTTAAACTTAAAGGACTAAAGTAAAATCTGACACAAACATAAAGAACTAAAAATATATTTTAATCTTATTTAAAACATTTACAAAGAGATTCAGATTCCGGACACGGAAACATTTTTTAAAAAGGTGACGGCTTAACATGGCTGGGTTGGATAAATCCCAACCCTCCAATATGCAGGTATGTGAGACCAATCTGTAATGGTCTCCCGTGGAGAGTTGGCCAACCCGTAACGTTTTACCATCTTCAAATGGCTTTGGAATTACAATGGCGTGTGTATGTGTGTTGGAGGTGTGCATGGACCATGTTAAATTGAGTTTATACCCAAAGTGAGGTTTAGTATAGACTTTGGGTTGGTATAAGATAATTTGAGGTTTGACCCAATCCAGCTTCAACATGAGATTGGACTAGATTGATTTATCTGGATTGCCCAAACTGGTTCTGGGACTTTAATATTCTTTATTTTGTTTTCCTTTACAAGTGGTAAAATTTTGACTTGATAATATAGAATCAACGTAGAAAAAACCTAAAATCATATAAAATACACATTAAAATATTAAAATTTAAGTACAAAATCAATTATTTGTAGCATTTAACAATAAGTAATATAATTATTAACATAAAAATAAAAAAATAAATAACTAAAAAATCTTGAGTGAGACCGGATCTGACCAACTGATACGAGCATTTGACCATGAACCCGGTCTAAATCGATCAGTCAGTTCAATATAATTTCAATGCATTGATTATTTAGATCGGATCAAATCGGACCAGACCAATTCATTTGCACTGGATCATACTACCTCACCTCTTATACATGCATATAACATTTATGAAAATGGGTTCTCAAAATTTTGTCATTCCAAACTGAGTGATAAAACGATTACGAATCAAGTGTCAACGAATTAAATATTTGAAAAGTCCTCTGATAGAAATCTGACACATGATCTATGCAAATTGGCGTGTAAAGATTTACTGCCACTTGTCGTGACATCATCCGTTGTGCTGCCTGTGAAGGACACGATGATCCAGTAACTAGCGTCAAGTATACTCTGAAAACACCGTTTTTTAAACGGTACACACATTTTCATATAAAATTATCTTAAAATCTGTAAAAATTATTTTAAAATTTATTAAAATTATCTCGAAATTCATAAAACCATCTTAAAATCTGTAAAATACCTTAAAATATGTAAACTCATTTCTACCAACAGACTTCCCAAACACACCCAATACCACTTAAATGTAGTCCCACATTGGGAACTGAACTTGGAGCTCAAGCAGCTTCTGTAAAAAGTAAAAACCATGCGGAGACTCATCATCACAAATCATTCCCTTCTTGGCCTGCTAACATGTATTTAAGAATATATTGAGAGAACAATTTTACGGATTCTGAGATAAGTATGTGAGAAAATTTTTTACTTGAATTGCGTGTAACGTGATTAGAAATCACTTCCTAAACATGTAATAGGTGTAGTACCTATTCTTATCAGTTTAATATCTGATAGGCGGGTCATCCACCCAGCCCACATGATATTAAATTAATTTTTCTTGTGGGAGGTCCATCACAATAGCTTGCTATTGGGTTTCTTACGCGTCGCCCACGCTTAGCATTGCTGCTTGGGCCAGTTTGAACTTTGTACGGCCCACTTGTTTGTGATGTTTGGGCCATTATTCGTAAGTGGTTGAGGCTCGCATTCTATGCTATCTTGTTTGTTGGGTCTACATTCTACAATCAAACAAATACAGAAATCAAATACTGGGTTTGTTTGGCATCTTAACTCCTGGGTGCTTAGGTAAACGTCTAAGGGTAATTGACGGCTTGTCCTGCCTAACATTGGTATGACCTAAGAAGAAGGGAGATTTCGCCCTGCCCTTGACTTGTAGGTGAGCCCAACCCCCTGCCTAAAATTCATGCATAAAAAAATACTGAGTTTGTTTGGCATTCCGTTTGAAAAAGCTAAATGCGTTCAACAGTGCGTTCAACAGTATTTTTCTACAAACGAGATAATCCCTTCACATATTTACCTCGTAAATGATTAAAGTACTTCTCCACCACATTTCTAAATGGACCAATTATCAATCAATAAAGCTTGATTCATCATTTAAGTAAGGAAATGATATGTATCGTAAAGTTACGAGTCTAATTCACGTTGTTGATAACTTGATATAAAGATTTTATTGGTGGTTAATTTATAAGTATTTTTGTAAACACTTTTTGAGTTTGAAGACATATCCTAACATGAATGAGCCTTTATAATCCAATCATCTTAACTTTTTGTACCAAAAAATTACTAACTGTTTTTGTTTATTGTTTACTAATGCGGTTTGTCCCTTAGGAGTTTATTTATATTTAACAAAAAATTAAGGTTTTAATAGTATCTGTAATTTAAATTTTCATATGATAATTATTTTTATTTATGTTACGAAAATAATTTACAAGACAAACCAGGGATTCAAATTACTTTAGCAATGATTTAGTGCTATATAACAAATAAATTTTCTCTTTTCTCTTTTTTAATCTTTTCTCTTTCATATTTCTTATTTACCTTT
The DNA here is from genome assembly GCA_025593235.1 of Vachellia pachyceras. Classification (NCBI taxonomy): domain Eukaryota; kingdom Viridiplantae; phylum Streptophyta; class Magnoliopsida; order Fabales; family Fabaceae; genus Vachellia; species Vachellia pachyceras. The sequence goes on along the minus strand of JANTPZ010004803.1, from coordinate 4,328 downwards.
TGCTTCGAACTCCATAAAAATCAATAACTTTCCCAACACAATCACATTTCAAAACCTAGATTTTGCCTCATAATCTGTAAAAACTATTATCCCAAAATCTATTCTCCAAAACATAAGTTTTACCTTAAACTCCTTAAAAATTATTCTCAAATAGAGTTCCAAATGAAGTCTTATGGATAGTTAAAAATAGTTAATTCAAAATAATGCTTGATATTGTTATAGATCATAGGCTGAAAAGCATTATTAAAGTAGAATAAAGCATCTCTCAAAAAGGAATTTAAAGAAATTAAAAATACTATATCAAAGTTATCAACACCAACGTCAAAATACGCAAATAATTTGTTGTTGAAAATGTGTTACTCTTACGTGTCAGACAATTATAGGCCTTTAGAGTAATTATTGTTATGAAAATAATCAATTCAATCATGGATGCATGGTACTCTACTTAAGTCTGCGACGTAGATGGATGATCAACGAATTAGACAAGGACATTGTCAACGGCTCGTTTGGTAGCCATTTAAAAATTTAGATTTTGTAGCAAAACTTAGATTTTGTTTCAAAATTTAAGTTTTATTCAAATACTCACATTTTTCAGAAAAATTATTATGGAGATAAAATCTAAGGTTTGAAAAATATATTTTTATGTTAAATCACACTCTCTTTCCTAAAAAATTTTCTCTTTCCTCTTTTTCATCTTTCCTATTTACTTTTTACCTCGTAAAGTGTAAAAATTATTCTCACAATAACTTTCCAAATACAATCATATTTTCAAAACATAAGTTTTACCTTGGAACACGTAAAGCTATTCTCCCAATATCTATTCTCCAAAATCTAAATTTTGCATCGAATTCCGTAAAAGCTATTCTCCACTAAATTTTTAAACAAGCTCATTATTCACCAATTATAATTCTCAACGAAAATATACAATAATTACAAGTGGGTAATAAAAAAACACTTTCATACAAGTTAAAACAAAAATTTATACATATATTTACTTAAAATTCTATAAAATCATTTAAAATAAGTTAATCTTAACACTTAATACTAATATTATTGCTCTAAAAAGTTGTGGGTTGTTTGTTAACAATATGTCGCTGTCATACAGGGGAATTAAATAAAAATAATTAAACATAAGTAAACCCATCTAGAGCTGCGTTTTGCTTTTAGTACAATCAAATCCTTTCATATTAACTCATTTCTTAAAATACTTATATTTTTAGAAATATAAAATATTGACTACCGTTAGTGTTATCCTGGTCGCCCACTGAATTTTACTACTTAAATAACTATAAGAAATTAAATTGAATATTTTGTACCTGCTCGCACTTTCATGGGAGCTACATTGACTTTATCACAATCATTATTGCCAACTCCATTAATTAATTAGGACAAGGAGTCCAAGGATTCATGACAGGATTACAATGCACAATTTTTTGGCAGCAATTTTAGCTCGATCATTATCCATGTTAAATTTAGTTGCTACTTACTTAAATATGTTGAGCAGACAGTACACGGAATGTTCACATCATTTTTATTTTAGAGTTAAGTGTAAATTTATTCTGAAAGGCTACTCAAGAACAATAATTTTTTAGAAGTTTTAAATTGTAACAATTTCACCCTATCTATAATTCAAGTTAAATTTACGTATTAGTGATAGAAGTTACTTTTTATATGATTAATGGTTTAAAAGTTAAGTATGTGATATGCGTTTTGTCTTGATTTGAGTAAACATGTGTTTCTAACACCATGGCAACATGCCCTTAGTTGACCAAATATGTCTTAAAGGCAGTGGCAGAGCCAGAACCTCAGAACAGTGGGGCAACTTTTTTATTTTCAAGTAAATGACAATAAACTTGTTAATATAGATAATTTGAGTGGGTTCAAATTTTAAATATCAGTGGGTGCATAATAAAAATTTAATAGTTATTTACATACAACAAAAATTTTTCAGTGGGGGCATTTGCCCACCCCGACTAGTATATGGCTCCCCCACTGCTTAAAGGTCCATATGTCCTCTACTTCATTTTTCCCTAGCTAGTTTGATTTATAATTAAATATGGAATTTTTTTGAAAGTGTATCCCGTCAAAATAATTAGAAAAAATGAAAGAGATGAAAGCAATTTATATGACGAAAAGAGAACCGAAGAGAATGTATGTTAATATGATAAGTCTATCTGTCATTTACTTCATTTCTTCATTTCTTCATTTCTTCGGTGGTTAGATTTCTAAGATAAGATTGGACTTTCTTGTTACACTGCGTCACCTTTCGTTTTCATCTCTTTCTTGTCAGACATCTAAGATCGTTTTTCGTTAATTATAGATATATACCAAACGAGTTATCTTGTAATTTTTTAATTTGCCCTTGTACGTGTGGACTTATCTTTTTATCGAACACGTTATACGTGTAATTCATTGGTAGAACAATTTTACAGATTTTAATATAATTATACGAGAAGAGTTTTATCTTAACTTACGTACAACGTAAATGAGAATTATTTCCCCCACACACACTATGAATTTTCATAAAACATGAAGTGATTGTGTGATCGTCTAAGTTGGACCATGCCACGGGTAGAAAAAAGGTTTTTTAAACCACGTAAATGCAATTTATATAAGATTGATTTAGGAAGTAAACATTTTAGATCACATGAAAAAAGTTTACCTTTTAGATCGCATCTTAATAAATAAAGTTGAGGTTTAAAAAGTGTATAAAATTAATATCAATCGAGACTTTTAGATAGCACCCATGAAGTCGGATTGTTTGAATAGGGAAAATGATTTTTTATTCTTTTAGACCACACCAATGAATTGCGGTCTACAAATAACCTCTTTTAGACCGTAGCTCTAAGGTGTGGTCTAAAGATATGATCTTTATCTAAAATAACTACTTTGTAGATCGCATCCAAGGATTCTAAAGGTGCTGTTTAAATTATTTAAAATTCACTCATTTATTTATAAAAACTAGAGTGTACTCCTTCGTGTGATGTGTGAGAAGATTTCACTTCATGGTTTTACATTCTAATTTGTAATTTTAAAAAAGCAATTGAAATAACTGCAAAATTTAATTCCGATAACAAATAAAAATTGCCAATTAAATTTTATAAAAGGAATTCAATCTTTTCAAAACAAAAAACAACTCAGGGCAAGTTCATATATGATATTTTAGCTTGCAATTTTACGCCTTCATTTACTTATTGTATTTTGCAATTCTTACACCATGCATATTTTTTTGTAAGTTGAATTAAAGACTTATTATATTTTACAATGTTTTGGGATGCGTTTATAAATTTGAAATTATTTCATCTTATTCAATTAAAAACAACTCAACCTTCCATACTAAATAAGCATGTCAAACTAAATTTCTGAAACCATTAAATTTTACTAATGAAACACATAATAGCCTCTTGCATGGAATCTTATAAAAGCCAAACACTAGGTAATCAAAATACAATCGAATATAAAGAATGATTTAGAGCATAGTATACTTGATAGGAAAAAAGAGTAGACATAATTAACTGAAAAGTCACAATTTAATAAGAGCCTATAAAGCAAACAATTGAACAGCAAAGGTAAAAAATGGCAAAATTAATAGAATGTTACGATAAGTTGCACTCAACCCTCATATACAATGACAAAAGTTATCACTCATGCAAAATAGTATTCAAATATGAGAATTGGAAATAATTATCAAATAATAATGGACTCCAATATGAAAATATAGAAATGCTTTTCTTAATTGATCATTTTTAGACAGTTTCTTTTTAATATGGTCTAGAACGGACGGTTTAGATTAACAATTTTCTAGTAGTGTGTGATAAAGTTTCAATTGAAAATTCTAATACTATATGATTAGGAATATATTCCTGTCACTGCCATTAAGAAAAATATTGGAGCCATCACGGCCTGCACGTAGTAGGTAAGATCATCCGAGTCAAGCAAGTGATATCATGATTCCCACCACATAATTAATAAATATATTCTTTTATCATTGTTATTTTATTCAAAAAGTTTGTTGACGATAATCTCCGTTAACTAATTAATGTCGGCTCCAAGTTATTTCTAATATATCTTCATATTAAAATAGTATATATATTAGAAGCTTCCCGACGCTTAAAAACAAACACAGGGAAATTAATCAATGATTCAAGAAGCAGGAATTGATTATGTTTGATTGATCAATAGCACAATAATGAATCACCAGGAAAAATTTACACAGAACAGCCACATTCACCTTTCAAACCCCCCCAATTATTCTTGCTTAAAGCTCGAGGGAAGATAACGAAGTTAATTATATATAGGGTGATGGGGTAGATTAATAATTGAAGTGT
>JANTPZ010004802.1:0-15176 GCA_025593235.1 Vachellia pachyceras | reverse complement strand
ACATTGATATTATTCCTTCAGAAGCAAGGAAAGTGGAACTAATCGACCGCATCAGCAGGGGGACAACCTACTCCTCTTCCACAACGACACTGATTTCACCTTTGTCAAGCAGATCATAGAATTCTCTGGTTCTCCTCTGGTTATTCCAGTGGTGCATCTTCCATAAATCGCCAGCCAAGAGACCAAGGCTTATTCCATACAATATCTCCTTCACCACACTAGGTCCTCTGTATGTAGCATGCGCTATCTTATGAGCAGCCATCTCTGTTCTCCAACAATTGCATTCAAACCCAAGTCATGGATAGAAAGAAAAAATGCTTGTCAGTCCAGTTTCTCTTGGATGCAACTCATGACATGAACCAGTTTCTATGCCTGGCTCTGAATATTATGCGCCAATTAATCATACAAATTTTACTCTGTGCCTAAGAATCCACATCTAACATGAAACATCAAGTGGCCCCAAAACCAAAATAATGTTAGCTCTGCTAAAATTTGAAAATAGCTTGAGCCGAGTAGTCATTGATGATTTGGTTACCTATAACCTCTCTGCATGTGCATTTAGACTTAGAATGGATTGTGTCTACTAAAAAACCTTATCTTCTATGTGCATATTTCAACAAATTTACGCAGCCAGGATAATTAGAGAGATGAACAATAGAGACGATCAATCTCACATGACTTAATTGAAAAGGGCTAAATTAAACCAACTTCTGAGAGTTTTGAAACTAGTATAAAATTGTGACTGACAATAAATATTTTAACCTTCTAAATTTACACCAATATATCTCGCAAGTCGCTGATGTTAACACATTGTTTCAATTAACCCACATGCAAGTATTGAAGGCCGATAAGATATAAATGTGGTGCAATCAGATACCTTATTGAGTCCGAGTTCAGACAAGCTGGTTATGATTTTTATGAATAGTGAGCCTATGTTATACGTCCAACATAATGAACATTGTTGTATTAATGAGTCAAACATAACAAGTGACAATAAACACACTAAACACCCTTACACATGATGTCAGATTTTCATTTATAAAATACTGTAACATAGACAGAAAAACTATGAAAAACTACTTGCAAACATGTCGATATTCCAAGCATGGTAGATCCTAGTGAGTGGGGAAACTAATCGAATGGATAATTTCATGGCAGACGTTAAGAAAAGGTAATGTCCAAGCCCAGCAGACATTTTAAAAAAGTCTGCATGCCAAGCATTAGGACCAGAAAAATAAACCACTCGGCAAGAACAGTGTGTCCTCACTCCTCACCTCTCTGCTCATTCTCACCAGTTACTTCGAACAAATTTTGAATCTACAGTGTGTGTGTAGAAGTGTTGAAGGAATAGCAACTTCGACGGAGCTATTCAGCTTCTCAAAAAGTATATACAATAAATCAAATTCAATCCCCAGATCAACTTAGAGTAGGAGATTCAAATGCAAAAGAAAAATTTCTAAGCAAACAAACAGTAGATACTAGTAACAATACAGAATTCAATGGTGCGCATGACCTCTTTTCTCCGAAATCCGAGCGTCTGAACGGAAACGGTGATGAGAAAAGTATGCGAAGCTTTCGTGGCGGTGGTGGAAATTATATGTTGATCCCGAATGTTCACGCCGAAATGGATCTCAGCCGTCCGATGGGAGTGTTTTTTTTTTTCTATTCGGAGAAAGAGAGATGGGATGATCGGATTCCTCGTAAATACAAAGCCACAAAGGGGTGAAGGAGGATGAGCTGGAACTTTGAGGCCTGCACGATGGACAGGTGTCCAGAATGCTCGAAAGCGTAGCCACGTGTCTCATATACCTGAATGATCGGATGGCATGTGCGGGCCCATAACAATCACTCCCTGACTGATTGGGTTAAAACCGTGGCCCTCGTTTGTTAAAAAACATCGATCAACTATTAGCGGAACAGTCAATCAGTCAGTCCACCAATCAGTAATAAAAAATGGGAAATTTATTCTAAGTCCCAAATAAAAGACTTATTTAATGAATGATCCAAAAAAATAAAATATTTATTCTGAGATCCTATTAACAACATGAAGTCCTTTTATTGACAATATCATGTGTTGGATTGACAACACCTCATGTTGTCAATGAGACCTCAGAATAAATATTTTGTTTTTTGGGACCATTCATTAAATAAGTCCTTATTTGGGACCTCCTAATAAATTTCCCATAAAAAATTAAAAATAAATTGTACCAAACAGTGTTTGATCTAACGGAAATATTAGTTTTAAACTCGTTTGAAAATTATTCTAAGAATATTTTTACGAATTTTAAGGTAAAACGTAGGTTTTAGAGAATAGCTTTTACGGAGATATTAGCTTTTAAAAAATTATTGTATTTTAAAAGTTAGTAGCTTTTACGGAGTTCAATGCAAAAGGTTAGTATGAACGAGGAAATGGAAAGAAAGAAAATGTAGAAAAGATAAAATTTATTAGAAGAGAATGTACAATTTGATGAGAAAATGGTTTTTTAAAAAACCTAGGTTTCAAGCCGAGGTTTTGAATTCAAAAGAGCTTGTTTGGCTTCCATCTTGAAACCTATGTTTGGTTTCAAAACATAGGTTTTACCCCAAAACCTAGGTTTTATCCATGTATCCACATTTTTCATAAAAGTTATTTTGGATACAAAATCTCGGTTTAAAACCTAGGTGTTGAAAAAGTTATTTTCTTATCAAATCGTACCCTCTCTCCTATTAAATTTTCTCTTTCCTACTTTCTGTTTCTTTCTCTTTCCCCTTCATTACCTACTTTTTACCTTGAACTCCGTAAAAGCTAATAACTTCCCGAACACAGCCTTTTAAAACCTAGGTTTTGCCTCGGAATCTGTAAAAACTATTCTCCAAAACATATGTTTTACCTTAGAATTCGTAAAAACTGTTATGAAAAGGACTTCCAAACAAACCCTTAGTAAGGTAGAGAATCGAGTTTTGAATTTCTATTATGGGATATATTCACATTTAGTACCTAATTATTGTTTTCAGTGTGAGGATGCATGTGCCAAGTAAAAAAAATATATTCACAAGGGGAGAGTAACTTCCATGGTCATTGTTGTTATTATGCTTGTTTGGAAAAGTTTATTTATTCCTTATAAGTATATTCAACAGTGTTTTTTTGCAAAACGAGATAATCTTCTCCACATAATTACCTCGACTTGTGTAAAAGTATTTCTATATATCGCGTTCTCAAACGGACACATTATTTTTCCGGGTCACTGTAGCTGACAACAGTATACTACTCATAAAAGAGAATGCTACGTACATGTTGCGTGTGATTAATTAGTGTCGGTTTGTGATGCATGCAAAGTTTATGTGGTTCATATTGTTTTGGGGGAATCTGATCAAATACACACACGGGGATCGAAGTGTCTTCCAACAGGGTCCTGAATCTGTGGATCATGCATTTGTGAACAGTGTTGAAGGGTTTGGATCGGCTTTAAATTATTCGATGAGCAGAAAGTCATAGGTAGGACTTGGATTTGGTTGGTCAAGCTGACAATGTAGGACCTCACACCAAACAGCACTCCACCACATGTACACCCCCTTCGCTGTGTACCAACACATGAAGGGAGTATCCGAACGAGTCACGACGCTTGAATTCAGGCCATTAACATCTTCACACCATTCATTTTTATGATCATAAACAGAACAGAAATTAAATGGCTACTGAATCTGATTTAAATGTGCAGGGAATTTCGATCATTCAGAGATCAGAGGGGTGAGCCAATTAGATAAAGAGTAAATATATATATAAGCGAAGGGATTATATATGCGTGTTGTGTATTGTAATGATCGTATAGTAGTGATTGGAGAGGAATATTATTGCAGATGCCAATAGTGTGTGCGCAAGATCTTCTGATGTCGGGTGCTGCTAGGAAAAAGCCTTATTCTTCGTGGCTCAGTGGTACGCCAGATTGTGTTGTTGGAAGATCAACCACGGATACGTAATGGGCAAACAGGATTTAAAGCAGATTAATGTGGAGCTCGTCGTGAAGCCATATTCTGCACAGGACATATTCAAAGTTTTTTTTTATGATTAAATAAATTTCTGACGGGTAGAATCGATCTGATATTAAAGATAGGATCTTGTATTACTAAACGGTGAAATCTGTCTAGGTGGCTCAAGTTTTGCTTATTTTTAACTGCGAAACCCACCAACTAGGAATTTCACTGACAGCATTGTAAACACGTATACGAGACAATCTATGTTTGTCATTGTAGCTTGTAAGTAACCTTACGGTCAAAATAAAAAAGGGAAGTAAATAAATTACTGTCATTAGGAAGTCATTCGCACACAAACCTGATGGAGAAAGTAGATATCGTGCTTGTTTGGGAGTTCGTTCCTCCAACCGTATACGTAAGTCAAGAAAAACAATCTCAAAATCCGTAAAATTAAAATCATCTTGAAACCTATAAAAATCATTTTGAAATACGCAAAACCATTTAGAAATCTGTAAACTCCTTTCTCCTAATGGAATTCTTAAACACACATGACACGTGAATATGCTAATTACATGCAGTATTATAGAGGGTTGAAGTACGAATTTGCTATGGAGGTTTTTTTATCATGAGTAACATTGCCCCAAAGGTTTTTTAATGTCATCTCGAAAATTGCAAAATGTAATGTTGATAGTTAAAAAATTGATTTTTAACATTTTTTACAATATGATGTATCACTTATCCATTTTAATGCTTTTGGGGTAATTTTAAATGCAAAATAACTTTTAAAGCAACATTATTCTGTATCGAAAGCTTTTGATAGTGTAGATTTTGGACGTTGACTTTATTATAAATTGTATCGACATCGCTAGATTTACTGCATCTCTACATGTTGCATGGGCCTAACAATGATGCGTGAGGAGAATAAATTTGAAATGAAGAGGAAATTACACAGTACATTGAAGAATAATCAAACTATTCAGAACCTAACTTCTGGATTCGCATACCAACCCGAAAAGGCTACAAGTCACCTGCGGATAAAATACTAAACAGCCTAGTATATATCATAGGTTTGCTGTCCATGCAGGTGTCATTTTGACAACTGAGGCATGCATGCCGAGCTATAACTGTATGGTTCTCCTAAAAAAGTAGGAAAAAAAAAAGATATACATGCACATGGTCTTCTGTATATGTACATATTTTGTGGTACATGGGTATCCCTCGCATGCTTTTTACCCATGCACGTCAGTAATTTTTGTTAGGACGACCAAGAATATACTATAGAAATTCTGTAATCGCACAAGCCGTACGTAGTCCTCAACGTTCAAAGAAAGTGTCCTAATATATCCTCAAACGTTGAGAGAGATAGAGAGAGAGTTGTTGTGTCCTAAAAAAGAGGGTGGAAAGGATCCACGTTCAAAGAAAGTGTGCCGATATATCCGCGTCGGGCATGTAACTTGTCTTTAATTGGTTCAATGTGCCCTTATCCCAAAGGGTGAACAGGAACGACCCTATAAATAAGGGCAGGTAATCAATATCTGCATGCCATGTGATAACGATAATGTTATCATGGCCTGGACACGAAAATGTTTTCACGGAAACATCACAAATATTGATTCCCTTTTCCAATTAATTTTCACAGCAGAATACATATACACACAAAATCAATCATAAAGTCAGGCACGTCTTCACTTATAGGTAAGTCAACAGATCCACATTCCTTTATGATAACCTAACGCGACATTTCTGAACCGTATGCTTAACTAGGAAGAGGAAACGTAACAGGAATACAATAATGACCTACATACCGTATTCTATATTAAACATCACCGATATATTTTACCTCTCAACCTGATAAAACCCATCGTTTATGTATATGACCTGCGTGCATACCATCTTGTAGATAGCTTGCGTTTAAGATACACTGCTTTGTTGTCTTTGATGAAAAATAAGAATATATAGGTTAATCCACCTCTCCTCAAAACACCTCCAAGCCTCGCATGATACATAAATTTTGAATACGACTTTAGCTTCATCATCGTCATGAGTATGATCAAGGTTAGGTAAGCACCTTAGCCCCTTAATTAATTAAAGGTATCAGGGTTCCATCCCTTGTACATGAAATTAAACCGACCTCAATCAAGTTATGTCAGATTACTCGACTTCTTGATATCATAGGATCTAGATATCGGATGTTCCACAGCAACAAAGTAAAAAAAAAGGAACTTTGATCTCATTGACATATGATATCAAGACCATGTATTCTTCGTGCCATGCATATATAAGAGAGCGGCCTTTGAGATGATGCATTCAGAGTTCATAGTGTTCACACACACACACACACATACAGGCACATTCCATGTATATAAAATACACTATATATATAAGGCCAGCCAACTCTCAGGTCTTGTTTTATGTAGCTAGGTTAAAACACATACAGATAGATATATAAATTCATATGCTATTATCATCTGCTCCTCTGTGAATGTGGTGATAGGCATCCCCAGAGAGATCATTATTCCAAGGAGAAGGATAGTAAAAAGCAGAAGGGGATTGAGCAAGAAGAAGAGACGACGAACCTCCACCAGGTGCTTGATCAATATTACCCAGCAATCTGGCCGCATCGTGATGAGCGGGATTATTAATTTCAGTGCAAGTAGCAGTGTAGCGAATCATTTCAGCATTGGTGGCGTCGAGTTCCTTCTGGAGCCTAATGACTTGCCTCTGGAGCACAGAGATGGCTCCAACACAGCCATACACTGGATCCTTGATCCGAGCCTCAGCTTCATAAGCCAGAGAGTTCACTGCATCTTCTCTTTGATGAGGCAACACTTCGTTCAAAAGCTTGCTCACGTTGCTTGCTCCGAATATCTTGTGAACGTTTGCAAATTTCTGAGGCTCCTCCGGTGGGAAATATGGCGCGAATATGCAGTCTGGCATGCACTTCCTTCTCAGAAACTTGCACGCCGCACATGGAGAGCTGTAGCTTGAAGAAGACGCCATCATCATATAACTATAAATATATGTATGTATATGTCCTTCGCTGCCACCAAGAAATTAAACAAAATTCACATGTACGTACGTTCATATATATTACATGGACTCGTAATTCTAATGCTCATATCCAAAGCAACTGTATCGGGCTAATATATGTTGCTAAATTAATCCATACTAGTCGTGTAAAGCATTTGATCAAACAAAATTCCTTATAGCATGAATCATACATGTTAAACAAAATCCTCGTACACATACGAGCAAATTCCCCATAGAAATTAACATGAATCATCCATGTTAAACTTCCACGCAAACATCCACAGATCTGGAGCTTGAAGGACGTAATACATACATACATATATATAATTTACAGCTACTCAGTCAGTACCGTGCACTACTTGAATTTCAAGCTTCCTTTGCTTACTTTTCGTCCCTTATTATGAAGTTTTTTCTTAATCGAGTGATAGGATTTCAACCCATTTTCCAGAACAGCCGATCGATCGAACACTAATTTCTTGACTTAATTTCTTTTAATTCGCTTTTTACTTAATATTCTGGGAGACGACGACTCAGTCTACAAATATGCTAAGTCCTGATTTTCCTCACTCTTCCTTCAATCTCCAGAAATTCTCACAACTATATATATTTCTATCGTCTATATATATAATCTCTCTTATTCATGATGTTTCAGTTAGGTCTCATGAGATGAGGGGTCAGATGACTAAAAGAGGCCAAGATAAGCATCCTATAATGGAAACGATCGATAGGACGTGGAGATATTTCCAAGGATAAACTATTAATTGATTCAACCATAATTTCAGCGGACTAAAAACAAACAGGAATTCTGAATCATAATAATAATTTATTTGATACATAAGCAAGAGTTTGAATCGGAGAGAGCAGATATCTTAAAAGAAAGGCAAGGATTTGAGCAAAGATACTATAGCTGGTTTTTCTTTTTTTTAAGAACAAACAACGTAAATACTTGATTACCTTTTTTCCGGAGGTGGGAGAGTGTGTCAGGATCTAATCTTTAATGATTCGAGTGAAAAAGAAGGGTTCGTGTAGCAAGGCGAAGAGTTCTTGATGATGATGATTTACTATTGGATGTGAGCGTTCAGGCGGAAACCCTAGTCAGTTGCAGGACAAGATGAGGGAAACCCGCAATCACAGTGAAACAGACAGCAACATGAGAGTGCGGAGACGCAAATGGCGTTTCAGTGGGAAGGAAAAGAAGGCAAAAGACAAGTGCAATAAATAAGGCTTTCTTCAAGACCAGAAGGCAAAAAAAAATGTCACTGCTACTTTTTCTTGTTGGTAAATCAGCTCTCCTCATCAAACGCTTAATGACTTGAATAAAAATGCTTCTATGTATAACTTTTTACAACAAAAGGAAAGGAGCACTTACTACCAGCTATTCATTCGAGCTAGTAAGATGGTTTTATTGGCTTAAATGCATATACTTTCCAGTTTGACTCCGTGTAAATGTAAACGATATGTTATCTCTTTAGACAAGTTCGATGAGTGCCGTGTCTAGTAAATACATAAAGAAAGGAAGAAACATATTTTTAATAATACAATTTTCTCAGTTTATAAGTGTCATCTTTGCGTGCAACGTACAACGCAAGTATTCTCTGTGTTATTATTTCAGTTATATCGAATGGCTCTCAAGGACCATTGCATAATAATTTTTTTTTGAGAAAGAACTATTTTTTTTAAAAAAAGGTTGTGCAATGCGATGAACATTCATTGGTTGGTTTTGTTAACTACTGCTCTCTATTGTTCTTTTCAGGGAAATTAAAATAAAATACCAAGAGAAGATGATATTTATTATAAAGGATCTTTAAAATTGTGATTACTTATAAGGACTAAACTTCAAAATATAAATTGAAAATTACCAATTTACCCATAATTAAACTTTTGCATTATTTATTGCATTTAAAATTAACAAATAACTAAAATTAAAATTAAAAATACCCGTAAATCGCACGTGACATGATGTTAATTTTTATTGTTCATCAAGTTTTAGTATTCATATTACCAATATATCATTTAATCAATTAATGTAGCATCAATTGTTGTTTAATTTATGTTATGAACAACTAATATTTTATTGTATTTTATATAAGATTTTGTATTATTTTTAGAAAGATAGTATGAGAGGGAATGTAGCAAGGGAAGATAAAAATTGTTGTCAGAGGCCATTTAGTATTTTTATTTTTATCCTTCTAAATAATCACAACTTGTATGGTCCTTCACAATAAATATTATTTTTATCATGTTCTTTACTCTAATTCTTCCTTAGCATCTTTTTATAAGCAGCAAATATCCAATTATACAAAATGAACTGTTAGTTATAATCGAGCAATAAAGGAATAAGATATCTATTTTTGAAATATACTATTATTTACGGAAGTGACAAGTAAGAGAGATGATGCGTGGGAAATGGGATGAAAAAAATAATAAGAGGAGATAGTAGATAGGATAGACGTATTAGTTATGATAAAAGCCGGCCTATGTTGCCTGTAAAAACGATTTGAGGTATATTGCATTTCCAATGCACTGGGATATATAACTAATGTCTCTAACTGTTTTTTTTGCCAATCTAATTGCACTAGGATTATTAGTTAATGGGTTTGTTTGGTAAAACGGTAGAGAAGTACTTTTACCATTTACGAGGTAAATGTATGAATAAGATTATCTCATTTTACAAAAAAAACACTGTTGAATGTGCTTTTCGGGTGTTGAGAAGCTTTCCCAAACACCTTTAATAACTTCGCCACCAAATCCTCTTGCTCCTTCTCACGAGATCTTCAAACGACAAGGCACCAATCTGACTAATTTAATAATTTTTCTGGGATATGGCTTGAAAACTATATCCTTTCAATGAAACCCAATCCAGATTAAAGCCGTGTTTGGAAACTATTTTCAGAACTTAGATTTGGTTACAAAATATAGTTTTATCTAAGCACAAAAAACTTTCAGAAAAGCTATTTTGGCTACAAAACCTCGGTTTGAAACGTAGGTTTTGAAACATAGGTGTTCTCTTTCATAGTTTTTCCTATTTTTTTACTTTTTCCTCTTCCCTCTTTCATTCTTTTTACTTTTTTCCTTTTTATCCTTCCTCCTTCATACTTTTTTCCTTGTTTCTCTTTCCTCCTTCTTACTTTTCACTCTCTCGTTCCTCATTCCTACTTACTTTTTTGCCTCGGAATCCGTAAAACTAATAACTTCCCAAATATAAATCACTTTTTAAAACATAGGTTTTGCTTTGAAATCTGTAAAAGCCATTTTTCAAAATTTATTCTCCAAACCTTAGATTTTGCCTCAAAATCTATAAAAGCTAACAACTCCCAAAAAAGTTCTAAAAGTTTAAGCTTTAACGGGGTTTGAGCTGTTTGACTCCATTGTGCTTTTTTGGAAACACCGTTTCACCAACGGTACACGCAAGTCAAGATAAAACCATCTTGAAATATATAAAAACAATTTCAAAATCCATAAAAACTATTTTAAAATCCGTAAAATCATCTTGAAATCCATAAAATTCCTACTCCTTTCTTCTAAAAGAATTTCCAAACACACGTTAAACTTAACGTCTTAACTTTCACCTGATGAGCATGGGGCTGTGTGCTTGACCTTTTGTACAGGCTTTTGACAAAAAAAAAATCAACGGACCTAGAAATAAAAGAGTCAGTCTTTTGAAACTAAGAACAGTCCTGTTTGAACTAAAAGAAGTGCAGCTATACACTACTGTAATTAACTGAGCACCTTCTTGCTGGGCAATTTGTCCAGAGAGAAAAAAACTGACGTTGGTCATGATTAATCAACCCAGCAAAATGCCTCATTAAAAATACTGTATACACGAGTAAGAAACACCATCAACAGTGTCTTGTATGTGACCTGTTTTTCAAGTGTTTATTTGAGTTTTACGTTGAAATCAAGTTGCACATAAGTCAAAACAAAACTCATCTCACATACTTAGCCTGACTTGCATAAAATCACCCTCCCAATGAATTCCCAAACACGCACAACATCCCTTTCAGTGAAGTAGAAAGCTTTTTGTGGCATGGATTATGCATAACAGGTTGTGATTTTAATTCCATTGGCTACTCAGACAATGGGTTTACTTGAGAATGCGGTAGAGAAGTACTTTTACGCAAGTTAAGATAAATATGTGGAGGGAATTATCTCGTTTTACGAAAAAACATTGTTTTTTATAAACTGTTGAACGTGCTTTTGGCTTTGCTTAACTCTTTACCAAACAAGCCCAGTAAATCTGTCTCATCGTTCTTAAAAAAGCTTTTGCGCCAACCTTTTTGCTGCCATCTATTGATGCGTCCTGACTAAAATTAAAATAGCTATTGGCGATGTGTCTCTAAAGGCATTCAAGAATACCTCCTCAAAGACACAAACTCTGGGGTCATCCGATACATTCTGGCTATCATTCAAATCCTTTTATTTGATCAAAGTTTGGATGGCTGGGTTGAATCTTATCGACTCGTCAGTTGAAGTACATTTTTAGGCTTATATAATGTTACGGAGACATGTAAATCATATGGACTACCAGGAATTTTGCATCAATCCAACGTGGGCTATAAAATTAGGGGTGGAAATAGGTCAGACGGTCTGTGGTTTAACATGTGAAAGCCTGCACAGACCAGACTTTTACAGGCATAGGCCACAGGCCAGGCTGCTTGAAAAGCTTGTTTTAGAAACAAACTCAGGCCTAGGCCGCCGGATAGACCTGCCAGGCAACCTTCTTTTAAATAATAATAATAATAATTATTACTATCATGGTCGCCTGGTCGTCCATGCTTTTGGGTCTAGGTTTTTCACAATCTCTAATTGCCATTCCATGGCATTCCAGCCACAGTGCCTCTGCTTCCAGCCACCATTCGTCCTGTCGGCATCCGGCCATCTTCATCATCGTCGCCTTCCAACTTCCTGTCTATCCGTCCGTCAATCGTCACCATCGCCTTCAAGCTTCGATATTTGTGAGTTGTGCATTTTTCACAATCTTTTGGGTTTTGTTTGGCAAATATGATTACATGCATATTATTGTGTTATATCCTATTTTATAATAAAATCCTGTGTATAAAGAAGAACTCTTAAATGCCGCGTATGCTCAGTGATAATCAATGATTTAAGTATTATTTTCCGTCTTAAATGTAGGATTTGTTTATTTAATTTGATTAAATTAAGAATTTAACATGCTTTTTTTCTCAAACACTAATTATCCTCCTAAATTATCTCTCTCTTAATTATTGTTAAAGGAACACCAATTTATGTTATTTAAAAAATGATAAAGACTAGAAATAAGTTTTACATATAAAATCACATTAACTGTTAAATTATGTTACAAGTAAAGGGTTAAGGATGGGATGAGTGTTTTTAAAGAAGGAAAAGCATCTTGAAAAAAAAAGTAAAAAAAAGCTGAACGTTGCGGATTCTTTCCTCATCATCCAACGGTTAAAGTTAACTTTCCCCGCTTTCTTTTGCCCCCCCGGCCGTGTTAACGTTACTTTTTCTTCACTGGCATAAAAAAGTCACTTTCCTAGTTATTAGCGCCACGTGCCCACTTTTTTTTTTTTTTTTTTACAGGTGCCCGCTCAACGAGCCAGAGCGCGCGCGCGCAAGCGAGAATGCTCTATATTCCCGCGAGTTGTCGCCTGACCCGATCTGACTTCAATTCATCAATGCCACCTGTCACCTGTGAATAACTTGCAACGCTCCATAAACCCTAAACCCACCGTAACAGCTCACTCCGCTTGTATTATTGCACTCAAAATCTTACCTTTTTGGCAGCGATCGCAAATCCGCAATGCAACTTATGTAAGATCCGGTAGGATTTTATCGTCGGCTGTGATCCAAACGGACTTGAAGATGACAAACCTCCTTCTCTTCAGCTGTCTTCTCCTGGGACTAGGAGTGTGTTTGGAGAAGGCTACTTCCTATACTGGTTCTGGTCCTCACATTGCAGACGTTAATATACTTCTGCCACCCAAAATGACTTATCCTGTGGTGTACAGGCTACAAGGAAGCGATGGTTGCTTCAAATGGTTGGCTTCTATCTCGTTCTCTTTATCATTCCAAGTAATGAATCGGTTGTGGATTTCTATTTTCTTTGCTAGTACAATTCTGTGTAGTATACACGTGTTTTTCGAATTTGATTGTGCAAGCTTGTTCCGCTGATTGTTCAAGAATGCGTTGAGTACATTTCCAATACCAGCCTTTTCAAATCACCCTTAAGCCCAAAGCATAGGTTCACTTCACCTTCTTGAACAATTTGGTCATAAGGGTTATGGTACCATGTCATGGACTGTTCCATCCTAAAAGCTTTAGCTCAAGAATGGTTTGATACGTATCTCTAACAGATATTGTATCCTCGATTTATATATTCTTCCTTTCTCAGTAACGATATATCATTTCCTCTGATATTTTACATTTCTTTATTAATTTTATAGGTCATGGGATCATCATGATATTTTATCCGTTTTACCTGAATATAATTCAAGCAGCCATTGCTCAACCAGTGCAAGCCTGCGATCAATTGCCCCATATAGCGGTCGAAAGGAGACTGCTGTTTATGCTGCAGACGTCCATACTGGAATTATGATTCGATGCAAAGTCTTCATTGACAATATATCCAGAATCCAGATATTTCATAATTCCATTAAGCTTGATTTAGATGGGCTTGCCACACTTCGTGTCCGAGCCTTTGATAATGAAGGTATTCATAAATTTTTTATTTTTATGGGTAGTAAAGTTATTTACTTGAAACATGCTTTTCTGGCCCTTTTTTCCCCTTGAAAAATTAAACAACTTTCAAATGATAGAAAGCATCTCATTACGGGAATGGCATGAAGAGTATAGATCGGTTCATCTCACTTCCTTTTCTTTTGAACACATCACATTGTCTCATTGTTATTTTTTTCTAGTCAAACATTTGCAACTAATTTTCATTTCCGCCTCTTTTCCTCATTATCATCTCGGGAGAATTCAACATATTTATATCATTAGTTTACTGTACTGCAGAAAATGTATTTTCTTCATTGGTTGGTTTACAGTTCATGTGGCACCTCATTCCTGAAGCCAATAAACTGCCTCATCATCTGGTTAATGTTCCTCTAAAGGACTCCCCGCTTAGTGACTGTGGAGGACTCTGTGGGGACCTAGATATGCAAATAAAACTTGAAGACAATGTAAGTCTGATGCTAGTTGCTTTATAGTTAAGCTAGTGTGTTATAATGCTCACGTCTGATCATTTTACCATTTTATCTGGTCTTGTGGTGCAGGGTGTATTTTCAGATATATTTGTGGTGAAGGGAAATGAGATTGGCCACGAGAATGTTTCAGTGCAATTGATTGAGCCACATATTAAGAATTTGGCTGATCAGATTGTTCTAACTGTGGCAGAAGCTATGTCACTGGATCCTCCTTCACCAGTTTTTGTTCTTGTTGGTGCTCGTGTTTCCTATACCCTTAAAGTCATCCGTGGAAATGTTCCTCAAGGTTTCCCTTTTTTTCCTTAACTGTTTTTTGGGTATAATTTCATGGCAATCTTCTAAAATTGTAATCTTATAGTTGTGAGATTATGATTTATGTTTCAAAACTTAATTAGCTACTAAAATTGTTTATTATTTATGGATAGGGACTTTGTTTCACTGTCATTTTGGGTATGATTTTTGTCCTCCTCCTATGAACTTTTCTTTTTGCTATTAATAATCAATTGTCAATATCAATACCAATACAACAACAGGCCTCACTATAGGAAGTCACACCACTCTCAAACCAGAACATCGATTTTGTGCCTTTGATTGGAATTAATGCAAGGCTTTTTTCGGTTAACTACCATTCCTATTTTACTTTGAAGTTTTGATATTTAGTTTGCAAACTTATCCTTGCGAATTTCTTTTACATTTTTTATTGTGTTATGCTGTAGGTCAGCATATCATGACCGGTCCTTAGTCTTTACCAGTACTTTTTATGGCATTTGCAGTGGTCATTTTACCTTCACCACATCATGTCTGGTCTATGTCAAATACATCAGTTGCTGAAATTGATGCTACAATGGGGTTAGTACATGCACAAAACTTGGGAATGACCACTGTCATTGTTGAAGATACAAGGGTTGCTGGTCATGCACAAGTATCTTCGCTGAATGTTGTCCTACCAGATTCTTTGTGTTTATACATAACACCTTTATCTAGTTCTGGTGACCCTGTTGAAGGAAT
>JANTPZ010004801.1:0-19859 GCA_025593235.1 Vachellia pachyceras | reverse complement strand
GGGAAGGACTGTGGCATGTCGGCCTGGCACGTGTCGCGATATGAATGGTTGGGATTCTGTCGACAATTTAAAATGGACTTTTCCTCTTAATGTTCCACGTCATTTTCGTATAATTTTCTCCAGTTTTGACGGTTGACAATTAAATAGTAATAGTGACGTGGGGACTGTGATCTTCCCCAACTTGAGGTTTCATTTCGCGTGTTGTTGTTGCAGTGGACGAACTGGATTTGCGAATTATGAGAACGACGCGATAATTTTGTGTCATCCTCCCTATATCCCCAAAAAAATAAATAATATAGTTCCCTTCCATATCATAAATTCATATATTTAAAGTTGTATCCGAACATGATGGAAAAGTGCTTTTACGCAAGTCGAGGTAAATACGTGGAGGAGATTATCTCGTTTTGCAGAAAAATACTGTTAAACATGCATTTAACTTCTGAAAATGTTTTTCCAAATAAACCTAGTGTGCATGTTTGAGAAACAATTTTCCTCAACGGTACATGTAAGTCAAGATAAAAGCATCTCGAAATCTGTAAAAAAAATCTCAAAATCCATAAAATCATCTCGAAATCCGTATTCTTTCTTCCAACGGATTCTCAAACACACGTTAACCTACCCTTTCTCCAAACAATATCAATGTTTTTTAAATTTTAAACACTAACGGTAGGATTACAATGCAAACTTAAACACTCCTTCCAATTAACTGCTCAAGTTGATGTTAGAGAGAAGGTGCCCTTGTTAACTGCTTAATTTTCAATTCATGTTATCCCAACTTATAATAGGCTTGTTTGGATAGTCTATTTGGCATCCAAAAGCCATTCTTGTGTTTACTAAGATAAAATTCCTCTCACATGTTTACTTCGAAATATGTGTCCGTTCTCCTAACGGAGTAACCAAACAAACCCAATGTTATGATAGAACACATCTTGTAACCATAAATTAAATTTAATAATGATGATTAAACTTCTATTTTTTGGCCCAACCAAAAAAAAACATTCTTACCATTGTAGCCATGATTTTCTAAATTCATTCCCAAATTTAGCAGTACGCATGCTATCAACTCACAGAATTTGCTTTAACCATGTATATAACTTTCCGTGGCTATTAAATAACATATATTTAATGTGGTTTTACCAAAATAGAAAATAAATTGAGATAAAACAAAAGAGAAACGTAAAGTAGACATAATAAGAAAAGTGCTTTTTATACCGTGGAAAATATGTGATTCGACTTCACCTTTACTGAAACAAAAAGGGGAATAACTCACAAACACAAAAGCAAAGATATTTTCTTTTATAAACTTGGAATATATGTAAAGTAAAACCAAGGCTAACAAACAATATTACAAAGTATTTATATGATAATTAATTTCATAAAATTTATTTTTTAAAAATATTATTTTTATGTTAAAAATATTATTTTTAATATAAAAAATTTACAAATAAAATACTGAAATTATAACTTTCAGCGATGATATACATAAAAGTTGTTGGTGAAAGTATGGCTTCAATGACGATATAAAAAATCATCGTTAAAGGTACGACATTCAATGGCAATGAAAAAAGTCACCGTTAAAAGATTTATTTTTTGTGGTGACCGAAGAAAGTCACCACTAAAAGTGTTACCTTCAACAACAACAGAAAAAATCGAGATAAAAGGTATGACTTTCAGCGGTGAGTCTCTGAAGTGTAGACTTTTAGTTGCTGAAAATTATCGTTGAAAGTCATTTTTTATATTTTATAATGAGACCCCTTTAAACGTATTTCAATTTTGTTTAGAGCAATAAGTAATTTCAGCGTCCGTAATTCACAAAGCTTCAGTGCGAAAGCATATAATGCATATCTATATATATATATAGGCACAGACATGGAATTCAACTATAAGGTTTAAAAGTCGTTTGGATGAGTCATATATATATGTGTTATATATATATATATATTGTTATCCGGTTTCGATTTCTCTGCATTTTCACGAGGACAGGAAAAAGACGTGAAGATCCATGACCAACCTCTAATTCAGATTTCATTTATTGTTTTCCGTTGCCCTGCAAACATGCCCTTAAAAGCGAAGGTGGAAAACAGAAACAGAGAAGACAGTTACCTAAGATTAAGGTCTCTCTCGCTCTCGAAGGCTCATGTCAGGGCATCAGCAGCTTCATTAAATGCATCGATCAGTACTTGTTTTTGCTGTTGATAAGGATTATTACTACGGTTCGTAGGATATATGGATGTTCAAGATGATTCCCCATTAATCTTCAAGTAATTAAGCCATGGCCATCGATATCACACCTTTTGCTTTAATTTATTTTTTTGTTACGGATAAGTGGCCGGTTGCCTTATAATTAGTACTGTTTCCTCTGTGCCCAACACTTCACTGGTCTCATTCTTCATGAGAAGATTTTTGACCATCTTTTGTCTTTGGAAATGTCTGGTTGGATCTTGGATAATGTGGCCATCATGAAATGTTATGCCTGTGAATTCTCGTGGCACATAATTAAGCTTAGGTATCAATAGTTACATCATGCACCGTCCTTTTTTTTTTTAATATCAAGTCAAGCATAGTTTGAAGTTTAGAACACTTACATAGCAGCAAAATCAGGGGAAGTGTCCCCCAAGTTAAGTATGACCCCACGTCCAGGTAAAGAGATCCTAAACAATAATTAGAAGGTTTGTGTAAATAAATAAATCCTGAACATGAGCTGTGTCTATTCTTAGCAAGAAGATCCGCACAAACAAGTGCTACTTTCTTCCTACAAGGAACGATTATACCGTTTTCTTTTAATTTCTCTCTTCTAGTGGAATCAATGATCTTATCTCAGGTGGCCGATGATATTAGTATATTTTCTCAAAGCTCATAAAATTTTCCTTTGGTTTATTGCCATGGTGCTTGCTTCACATGAATTGATTATTTATTTATCGATTAATATGTTTGACCAAGTTAAATTCAGTATTGCCTAACCCAATTTAAGCATCTCTTCGAGAGGCGTTTTATACATTAACACACGTTCAAATCCAAAACTTCATATTTAAACAGCCATATTGCATTCTACTATAATCAATTAATGTATGATATTAATTACCCAAACCTTCCTTAAGCCGCGCTGAAATTATGCAAACACCCCTTGTATTTTTTTAGGTGATGACCCTATTTCTTAAAATTATACAGTCCTATCTTCGGTTCATCACTATTTTCTGAAAAAAAGCAGAAAAAATTATTTGATTTCAGGGAAATTCAGTGGAAGCATGTGTGATTATATTACGTTTGGTATCTGATTAAGGAGATCAATATGTAGGTTTTTAGAACTAATTTAATGTGTGATCCATGAACACATTGTTAACAAATTTCTAGAACTTATTGAAGTTTATTGTTCTTGTTAATTGATTTGTTCTACATATAATTAGCGTGTTTGGTAACGCTTTTTCAAAGCCAAAAGTACTTATAAGTTATTGTTCACATTTTTTGTCTGTTTAGGAAGGCTTATGGAAATAAGTTACTTCTGCCAACAAGCTGAAATACTAAGTTTTTATAAATAAGTCACTTCTTCCATCGCTTTCTCAAACAAAAATCACTTTTACAATCTGACTTATTTCCAATCTCATTTCTCTGTTAAGTCCTTATGCAAATAAGTTACTTATCCCATCGTGTTTTCAGACAGACCCAATAACTAACAAGAGGTTATTCGGACAAGTGTTCAATGGTAAAATATTCTTTTTGTGGTCTAAAACTGATAATTCTTTTGGACTTTTCAATATTAGTTTGTTCTTTTCAAAAATAGAGAGATTAAATGATTGTGAAAATTATTGCTGGCCTGGAACAAAACAGTCTCTTTAACTTCTTCAAAAGGGAGAAAAGGGTCTCAAAGGGATTGAAACATTATTAAGATATATGCTTAATGAAAGAAGATTGGAAAAATCATTTTCTTTTTAGATAGAAAATACCCTTTTTTTTGCTATCTGGTATTGCACCAAACTATACTGGGAAGTTAACCTTCAAATACCTGCAGCCCCACGTAATCAATCCAAAGTCACAATCTCTCTGTCAATTTACACTGTCTTTAAATCCAGTTAGAAAACTTGTATCCCGTCTACTGAACATGAATTAATGATCATTCATGTGCAGATCATATCAAAGGATTCAAATTAAGTTTTTGGGAAAAAAGAAATATGATCTGAAAAACTGCTATATATTGTTTTTTTTATAAGTAAACTTATCATAACATTTCAGATATGATAAATGTCAATAAATTTGGTTCTTGAAAATATAGTAATGATTTTTTGAGATGCTTGAATCTAAATTGTATGAAATTATCGAGCCCTTAACTATATTTTGCTCTATATAAAAAAAGTGCATGATAAGGAAGATGTTACGTTATTGATCCACGACATTCTCATATGCTCTTATTCAATGACGTACAAGAATTTGTTATTATTGACTCCTTTTCAAGCCGTATGCAGAACATAGCTAGCTTTTGTCAATCACGTTATCGAACTATTAGTAATACTAATTCACTATTTGTTCCATTACTTTCTAGCTAGATCATCATCATCATCATCACACACACACACATATAGTTTAGTTGGTGAAGGATGTATCTCTCCTTTTTGTTTGTCGTACTTAGGTGTATAAATTGGAGGCGTTTGGTAAAACGTTTCCAAACCCAAACGTGCATTTAATAATATTTTTCAGTAAATCGAAATAATTTCTTTCACAAACTTATATCGTAAATGGTAAAAGTATTTTACCACTTTCCAAACAAGCACATTGATTGATGAAACGTTTGATTAATAGTTGTCAACTCCTATAAAAAGGGCACCATATATAAGAAAGAACCACACATGACAACAAGTTGTGATGTGTCATCGATCCACTACTTGGCAAATAATTACTTGGTAAGTACTTGAAAGATATAATTACAATTGACTTTTTGCCTAGACTAGTTCCCAGGAAATATATATTGATACGTCTTATATATATATACATATATATATATATTGAACAACCAAAATTTTGTTTAGTATATATTATTTTGCATACATATATTTAACTGGATTTCATTCTTCTCAAACACAAAAAAGGACTGTAAATGTTTCAAGATGTCTCCAAGGTTGTTTGGACACACGACAAATAACAATAGTGCTATTAAATGAAACATGTTCATTGGGCACTCAACATGGAATTATGGTATTACAAGAAAATCTTCAACATATTTGTCAACGATGAATGAAAGGTTAAATAAATCTCAGCTGAAGCTGATAAATAAAAAAAAGGTCTCAACTGAATACTAGCAAACATGCATATGGCTTTTGATCTATCTGATATAGAATCAATTATGGGTTTATGCATCTTGGGCTCACATCTGTGGTATGGGTTAATAGGGTCAGACGTGGAATTTTTAGGTTACATACTATTAAACAGTTTGTTGCTCATGCACGCTCAGGTGACTCTCACATGTCACTCACTTCGTCTTCCTTTATATTGTAACCGTCTTAACTCTGGAAAAAACACAAAACATCAGCACTACAAGTTCGCAGATTTCTCCATGACGCGAGCCCGGTTCATGATCCTTAAACATCTTATTCAATAGTAAATATATAGCCCAGATACCTATGGACAACGTCAAAATTATATGATCTTCGTGAAACCTTAACAAATGTTCAGAATATAATTATACCTTTGTTGCATGATGAAACTATCATTACAATCATTCATACAACAAAGTCAAAAGACTTGGGAGCATTATTCAAATGAGCTTCAAATGGTATCAACCCGATCGATCATATCCAATGCCTTGATACGATCAATAGCAAAGTTGATGACAGGAACAGATGATAGC
Source organism: Vachellia pachyceras (assembly GCA_025593235.1). NCBI lineage: Eukaryota > Viridiplantae > Streptophyta > Magnoliopsida > Fabales > Fabaceae > Vachellia > Vachellia pachyceras. Next base: position 14,023 of record JANTPZ010004801.1, on the reverse strand, counting down.
CTTCTTATGCAGAAACTATTGTCTTCACTTTCACTGCTCGGGGAATGACTCCTACTCTTGCATAGCCTGTGGTTTTTCCTCAGCAGCCTAGTCTTGGCTCTGTCAAATTCCTGGCTCTTGCTAATTCCCGGCGTTAGCTTCCTCTTGCTAATATCTTGAAGCATTTCTTGATCTTCAACTGTTAGCTTCGGAGGAGAGTAGGCCTTTGGCGAAAATAATTGCTCTGTCGTCTTCTGATTCTGACTGGGAGAATGAATCGGGGATTTCATGGAAGACCTCATTCCTCCATTGCCAATTGTTGCATCTTGGCTGACTAGAAGATGAAGCCACACAACAAGTTCAAGTATATAAGCTTCAGTTTTCACCTTATTAGCATGATGTAGTGTTTCAATTCGCAACATGTAAGTCTGGCCAGCAGGTCTGTGGTTTGACTCGCACACATTATATAAAGTTTATTAGAAAAACATACGTAAATCATGAATATAGAATATAAAGGAATTTCAATCTGTATTTCCAAACTCACCCAGTATTTGCCCATTCTCCAACCCATCCAAAGCCATGATGAGCCCTGGAATAATCCAATGTAAAGATAATTCAACGATAGAACAGAGATCATAGTAAGCAGCCAGTGACAATGTGTCTAAAGCCAGATCAAGTTTCCATCTAAGTATTAGAATGTCCACAAACACAGCAGTCTAATGCAATACACACATACAAGTACAGTATCAAATGCAATAATAGGCAATCTGATAAAATGCTGAGCAAGGACTTGTAAGTTTACTTCGTTGTGTTGGTTGCAATAGGAACAAGCCATTGCAGGGTCTTTTCCATCTCAGCTTTAATTTGAGGAACGGTAAGCTGCAATAATGCTTCATTCATATTAGATATGGATTTAAGATGTTGGCCAACAGATAAATAGAAAAAAAATAAGATATCTCATGATGGCACGTCTAAATTCAAAAGAATATGCAAAGGAAAATCAATTATTTTGAAAATGAAATTTCGAATGTGAATGTTAAAACAAGTATTTGGTTGCTACACTTTAAAATACATAAGAATTCTTTTATGCATCTTGTTCAAGTAAAGTCAAAGTAGATTAATATATCAATTCAATTAGTGGTGCAGATGCAAGAGATAAATTAGTGTACCATTCGTTTCTCATAAAAATGTTCTTGTGAATAATATAAGGTATGAAAGAAATGGGATACGAACCTCTTCTTTAGCCTGAAATGACTGTAGCCTTGGGCGCAGTGCTGATCTTACATTAAGGGGCAGCCCTTGATACAAGGCATCCCTTAAATTACGAGGCACAGAACTTGAACAAGAAGCCTGGTCAATTCAAATGTCAACTCAGGGCTACCATCTGTGGCACTAACAATTGTGTAAATGGCATCATATGTATGTGTGTATGTGCTTTTTGTGTACGAGTGTGTGAGACAATGCCAACCAAAGAGAAATTCATATTGCAATGACACTGTTGAGCATGCCTAGCATATTTTATGAGGGATCTGAGGGTAACCACTGAAGACCAATGGTATTGGATCAACTTCCTAAACTAACTCAAACAGACAAACAATCAGAGACTATAATCTCAATGACATCTTTTCTTTGGAAAGAGAGAGATATGACCAAGTGCTAAAGTTCACTTCTCTTTAATCTCACACTTTTATTTGGATCTTTTAAGGGGATCGGAACTCAGCACAGAGGAATGGTCAGCTTGTGTAAGAATCTCATCTCTTTCTTGCAAGATCTTCAAGTAATTGTATGGCACACGATTGGTTGCAGAATGCAGATGGGATTTAATTTTGCAAAGGCACTACTCTGAAACTAGGAATTTTATTTAAAGCAAGGATCTTTATTTGAGCACTTATTTTTTCCTCAAGAATTTTATTATCTGTTAGGAAGCAGGCGTTACTATTCTAGTTCATTGCATGTTTGGTTGTTACTGTTTCCTTTCTTTTCATTCCCCATTTCAATTTCTGAACTGGTCAAAATGCACATAGAAAAGAAGATAAATTGTAAGAACTTGGCTTTAAGAAGAGGCAAAATGAAAGGAAGAACTTGCAAGGCAAAAAACACTATTTTGAACTCACAAGAGTATCAATTTGAGAAATAATATTTGCATAATGCAATGAAAGACCAGCAGATCCCAACTTCTTGTGGTTGTCTTGATAATCTTTCACCTTGCCTTCAGTATCTGCAGAGTTAAACAAAAAGAACCAAATTGAAACATACATTCTGCTGAACATGGAGAAACAGGCACACACATTAATTAATATTTTGCAGATCTTAAAGGCATACCAGCAATACCAAATGCTTCATGCATCATCAGATGTAGAAAATGAACTATGTCCACAAGCTTCTCCATCACCTGTATGTACAACTATCAGAGTATATACTCCATACATTAATGAAACTAAAGAAAAACAGATGAATAATAATTCCAAGAGCTCAGGGAGTGCATCTTTAATTGTTATGTTGAGGAGCTAATTTGTAGTGAAATAATGTTATCTGCCTACCTCTTCCAATATCTTGGACCATAGTGATTTCTTCTTCAAATTTCTGACAAGCTTCTTTTGACTCTTCAGTTCCGCTCTAGAAATTGCAAGGCTCTTTCCTGCACAATTTACATTCTTCTCCTAAAGACGAGTACTTGTAGGGAGTATAGCAAAGTGATGTTGGACCAATAGCAAGAATAATGAAAATAAGAGAGAACAAGGAGGGGCATTTAGAAGAAGATAATGTGAAAGATCTCTGACAAGGCATGAGAGTTTTATTCATAAACAATAAGAAAGGCTAGGCCAATTTATAATGACATGCTGGAATGGATACCTTCCAAGAAAACCTAGGAATGTTGTTTTTACCTTTTTGTGTGGCACTATAATTGTCCTCTTCTTGAAGCTTGTGCTGATAATCTTGATCAAACCTGTCTAAGGCATGCAATTCATGATATAATTCCTGCATCTCAAGAAAAGGTTTGAATTCTTTCAAAAAGGTTTGAATTCTTTCAAGTCAGAGAAACAAAATTATCCATGCAAAGATGTGATAGGAACCCTCTAGCAATTTTATGAGCGAGAAGAAGAATTAATAAGCATGTCCTCTTCAGTTACACAAAGCACTTGAGACAAACTTAGTTAATTCTTAAAGCCTTTAAATGTATTGAGTTTGTAGAAGAATTAAAATGGTATAATTGTGATTTTATTGCTATTTCAAAGTGACAATCATATTATTAGCTTCATGTATAACATAAAGCAATATAAGGTGGTACCCAATAACTATTATTTCAACAAAAACTAAATTGAACAAGAAAAACAGAAATTTTCAAATTGATTGCCACAGAAAATATTCTCCAAATTCTGCACAATGCACATTGATAAAAGTAATAACTAGAACACCGTATGCATTATATACGGAATTCAAATAAAAAATGTTTAGAATTATGAGATCATACTCAAATGTAAGACAGATGACAGTGCACATGGAATGACCAGTATACTCACGACTGTATGCTGAACCAACGTCATAAGTTGTTGCATCACTTTCTCAGCATCCTCTTTTGATAGTTTCAGTGGTGCACGCTCTGAACCAAACCTATATACATCAATAGAGGTAGAGCAAATCACGACTCTATACATATTTGATGTTACAAGAAAAGTTTCCAAAGATTAGACAAAATTGATTCGATATAATTACTTCTCAAAATAACGATCCAGGTTGTGCCACTGAGGATCTTTACAACGATTTCCGAAACGAACTACTTCACCAGAAAATATTTTAAGCTCTTCTCTGCCACAACAGCACAAGATTGCAGTATGTGGTAAGACTAAAATAAATAGTGAGATATTTCAAGAGAAAGAAAAGAAAAATTCATGAAAAATAATGATGATAATCACCTCTTGTCTTCCGTGGCGATTCTTAGCAATTCATCCTCATCCCTGGATATTAAATTTTGTACTGCAATAGACGGTAGTAAAACATCTTTTAAATGCATAATGCTCTCGTTTGAAAGAGATTGCATCAGGTTGGCCCCTCTGACAATTGTGTTTGCAACTTCAAAGGCCAAGATTGAAATTTTGTTTCCTTTTGTCGTCGCTCCTGATGTAAAACCATTGTTCAGGCTTAAATTTGTCACACTACTACCTAATGTGTCCAAAACTTCTACTGCCTTCCCAAGACCAACTGTACGAGCTCTGCCCAAAAGTGAACCCACTTCGGAGACCTGTAACACCCAAAAAAAAAAAAAGTAGACAAAGGAAGATGAAGTTGAGTTCCTAGAAGCACAACAGACAAACAAAATGATAGGACATTAGAGTGATGCGTAAAAGGGGATTAGTGGTACGTTTTTTCTTTTTCTTTTTCTCTTTTGGGGGGGGGGTTGCTTGTTGATGAACTCAATCAACGGTCACAACTGACCCATATCAGTAGTAAAGGCTTCCCTTTACAGAGAGTCTGTTGGTATCAGCTAACTCTAGGGGAGCTGTTAACCGATAGATTCTTAAGTACCCTGTCTTTTCTGGCCAAATGCTCGAAGACTTTCACCTTCGAAATCAGCTACTGAATCTAATTAAAATGATAAAGGATCGAAAGGTGACTTGCCAGAAGAATCCAGATACCAGAATGTACAAGAGTCCGACAATCCAAAAAAGGGGAACTTTATCAAAGATTAACAAGTTAACTAAATAAATCTAATATTCAAAATTTTCTTATATAACGGTTATGTCTATGAGGCAGAATCTTTTTCCATATAAACTGACAGCTTGGTTTCACGTTTTTTATTTACCTTAGCAACAGCAGCAGCCTGCCTGGACTTGGCTGATTCAGACTTATGTGATGGGACCCTGGAGAGATGAGGAACTCCACCATTGATATGTTGTTCTGCAATTGGTCCATCCAGAATTTTCTGCCCTGGATATGAAAATGATTGCCGGACCTGCTCTTCTTTGTCACCATCAACAGGAGGCAGAGTCGAGTGATAGGACATTTCAGACCCACTATTTGATTGACCATTGGCATGTCTCGAGCTTTCAGCCGGAGCATCATCTAATACAACACAGTCTATAGTGAATTTCCTTGACGTTGTGCAAAAACCACCCATATTGTTATATATGTTTCACTCTCTACTCAGTATCCCTTAAAATACTGCAACATGGAAACTTTACTTCCTTTTAATTAACTTGAGAATTTAGAAGACGCTAGCGATTTCGAGTGTGCCAATCTTGATCAACTTCACTTCTCCAGTCCATCTACTATGTTAAGGTCCAAAATTCTGAATTTTACAAAACATGAGAAAGAGAAGAAACAAGCCAAACCACGTTGAATAAGAGAGGGTGAAATCAATAAGAGATAAAGAACCACGTCAGTTCCAGTAAATCAGAAACCCAGGAAAAAGGAAGAGGGGGAGAAACAGATCAAACTGAACACTTAGTAAGAGTCAGATATAATAAATAAAGACAAGAATATCGACTTTATGAGATAAACAGTTACCAGAAGCGTAGAGTGCGCGCCATTCTTACAGCTGCCAAAGAGAAGCAGGAAGTGATGAACAAGAATTGCAGTTAAGGAGAATAATAGAAAGATGACCAGAAATGCAGACGAAAGCTCAGTGAAGGAAGACTTGAAGAAGAAGGTGCATTTGAGTTAGTGCTACGAAGACTCATGGTCCAAAAGGCACGGCCCGCTTTTAACCAACGCGGCTGTTTACTTGGTCAACTCACTTTTAGTTTGTCCGAAAAATCCGTGGGGGGAAACAACTTACAGTTTTCGAAGTGATTTTATGAATTTCAAAATGGTTTTACAGATTTCAAAATGATTTTTACAAACTTTTAGATGATTTTATCTTAATTTATGTGTACCGTTAAAAAAAATGAGTGACCAAAAGAAGCATTTTATCTCCTCTCTCTTTCAGAAAAAAGACTAGGCAGATGAAATTGTAATTAATTAAAAAATCAAACAAGTTCATTGTGCGTCAAACTTTCAATTCTAAATATAAAAAGATAATTTAATATTGTTTTGATCTTCTCAATTTCTTAGAATTAGATTTTTGTCTAACATATGAATTACGTTGATGTTATCAACGTGAACGATTGGAATGTCGGCAAAAAAAAAATGAACGATTGGAATGAGAGATTTTTTAAAAGAAGTAATAAAATTTTCTTTTCTAACAATTAATAACGTTGTATTAATTTCTTTCTTTCTTCATCTTTTTTATTAAGTACATATATCTCCTTGTACTGAAGTCTTCTGTTTGAAGTTCCATTGGGCTTTTAATGCAAATGCCTCTTGCGTAAAGCTAACCACTTAAATTAAACTCAATCGCAGTTTCGATGGTTAGCCTCGTAAATTTCAGAGGACTTAGAGCTCGTTTGGAGCTCATCTCAAAACTTAACTCACGTTGAAAAATCTAGATTTTACCTTAAAATTTAGGTTTTATTTAAATACTTATATATTTTTTTTTAAAATCTAAATTTTGAAAAAGTTATTTTTTTGTCAAATCACACTTTCTTTTATAATAAATTTTCTTTTTTCTTTCTTTCTTTCTCTTTCTTATTTCATACTTACTTTTTGTCTCGAACTCCATAAAAGCCAATATCTTCCCAAATACAACATCCTTTCAAAATCTAAGTTTTGCATCGGAATCCATATAAGTTATTTTCTCAAAATCTATTCTTCAAAATTCATGTTTTATCTTGAACACCGTAAAAATAATTTTCAAATGGATTTTGAAACGGGATGTTAGAAAAGCTCAGAATGGCCGCACAGAAGACACAGAATTCCCATGCAAAACCTCGGTACCAGCCATATTCTATAATGTAGTTAAGGCCATAGAAGCTCAACAGGCTCAAATCGTCTGAGCAGCCCAAGGCCCAATGAATCCTAACTTGTAAAAGTAAGCCCAAAAATGACTTATTCTGTATTATTTTGTCTAATAGGTTTAACAGAAGGAACTAGTTTTTTACAACGTGATGAACTAATGTTGGAATCATCATTAAGATGGGTGTCAGATTTAGTCACTTGTAATAAGTCGAATATAATTGACTCTGACCAGAAATACATTTGTTGTTTTACAAAAATAAAATAAGACAAAGTGACGGGCAAGGGTTCTCTAGTATCCCACACTTTAATGCTTTTCATAATGCTGCAACCTCCCCGATTTTTTTTTCTTAAAAAAATTTTGTATTGATAAATAAATTCTACATAAAATGATCTTTCAGCCAAAAGAAGATAGGTTTGACTCTTCAAGGAATGAAGCATGGCTCAGAAGCCAACCAGGTCGACCTTTCCAAGCTGCGGCTACTCATTTTGTTTGTTCATGCTCTGGCCCTTACCCTGCTTTTGAGATCTGTGTTTTTAGCATGCTATGTCTAAGTCTCTTACATTGAAATGGTCTATAGTTATTGACCTGGATTGTTTCCCATAAAAACATAATTGGCGACTTTAACATAGCACACATGATGACAGATATTTCCATTTCCAGTATGTTCCTTCTCAAGTGAAGAAATAGGACGTTTGGTTATGATTTTGTCAATACATTAGTTACTTGTGCCAAAGAGATGAGCTAGGGATCAAATGGGTAACAATCCCCTTTACTTGGCGATGTCAAGTGTGTGTTGAGATATTATCACAGCAAGATAAGCCAAGCACGTTGGAATGGAACCAAAAAGGCTATCTAGCTGCTCATGTTGCTTGAAAGAGACTTGCTGAATAACATGGGTCAGAATATGCTTTACATTGCAGCAAATGATGGAGAAAACAAATGGTGAGCTACATTTTGAGACATAAAAAGCAGCTTGGTGGTGACAAATTGTTGAATGGGAAGAGATTAGAATGGGAATGATGCTTCATGCTTTGCATGATCCCAACGTGTTGCTCTTGCTCACCAACGATACCTCCCTTGATCTTTTCAAAGACAAAGGTCTCTCAGGTCTTGGCATTATCTTGCAGCGAGCAGAGAATCCACCATTAAATTCTACAGGTGTGTGTTCGAACAAAACTTAGTCAAGTTGCTCTCTCACACACACATTAAATTCACTAATCATACTTATTATTTTACTATTTTTAATAGTTAAAATACGTCCATACATTTGTAAATTTATCTCTGAATTTAACCTATAGGATATAAGAAACATTTCAAGCTTTGGTTTGTGCTGGTGCAACTTCAATAAAGAAGGAAATAGAGTCATTGAAGACAGGAGAAAGCAACCATCGTCAGTGAAGTGGTTAAAGGACCTACACAGGGCTATTATGTCAGCTGCAGCACCGGTGGCCACCGTCACCTTCACTGCTTGTTTCACAATGCCTGGAGGCTTCAACAGCTCCGATGAGCCAGGCTTAAACAAAAAGGCATGGCAACATTTTTAAACCGAAAGATGTTCCAGTTATACACAATATGTGACATTGTTGACATGTACAGCTCCACCGTTAGCTTCTTCATATTTTTTTGGACACAGATGGGTGATTTCTCAGTGGCACCGGCTTCATTGCGCTGCTCTTGGTCGGCTTCTCTCTCATCATAATGTGCATTGCGTTTATGGCTACTGTTCATCTGGTTGTGAGCCATCTTTCTTGGCTCGCTCATATTGTGATTATCACTGCAATTACATTCACTTTCTTTTTGTCGTCGCTGTTGTTTACTCCATTAGCAGTACTCCCACTTTAGTTTCGCTTTCCTGTGCTGCGTCAAATCTCACTCTTGGCCATCAAGGCTTTGATCCCATTTTCGGAAAGATTAGGGGATTCGCACAAACAAATCGAAAGGTAAGGATGATAACAAACCCACAATTATGTACCGAATAATATATCAGTTGATGTTGCAATAACCGTATCTGAGAATTACCTGTTGCAGTTATGCAGCTATTTTAAATTCCTACCTAATTGACTAAATAGGATCTGGTATCTTCTTGTTCAAGCAATGTCGGCCCAAATATGGACAATGGCTCGTTGACTTGCTGGGTGACATTCACTTTGTTGCTTATTCATTCACAGCAAATGTGTTGTTTAGTGGAACTTTTCTCTAACAGTGTACGTAAGTCATGACAAAACAATCTCAAAGTCTGTAAAAAAAATATCTCAAAATTCATAAAACCACTTTAAAATCCGTAAAACCACCTTAAAATTTATAATTCCTTCCTCCCAACGGATTTCCCAAACACACGTATACTAAACGGTCCAAATTAATGGATTATTAGTTTGTCACGAAACAATAGTGTAGGTGTTGATGTAAAATTATCGTATTTTTCATGTGGTGTCGATCAAAATTACTCCTTCAAAGTTCCCCTAGAACCGCTTGATATCTGCAAAATCTACCTTTAACAGTAATCGTCTATTTTTTTAAGTACAGAGTAAAACACATTTTGTATTTGCAAAATGACCTTTTTTATCGCAAAATTGTTAACGAAGTTTTTTTATTTTTAAAATAATTTTTGCAATACTGGGTACTAAAAGTAAAAATTCTTTGTTTTCCCCAATCATTAGTTATTTGTTTTTCTTGGGAGGGAAAAGTCATGGACTTACCTTTCATGGCACTGTTTTACACTACTGAGTTAAACATTCTCCATGTATTTGACCTTTGTCGGTAGTATCTGTATTTCACTATTTCTTCACTTCAATCATAATCAATATCATAATTATCACTTTCATTTTTTTAGTAATCACTAATCGGGATATTCATTATTGGGGAACGCAAGATCCACGCAAATTCTCGCTTCGGTTCCAGCTTCCAGGTTCCTGCCCACTTCCCTCCCCTTTCGCGCTTATCAAATAGCGCTGCCCTTCTCTCTCTGTTTTTTTTTTTCCTTCTGAGATTCTTCACAGGGCTCAGTGCGCCACTCACAAGCTAAATAGAGAATCCGGGTTTGTAGTTCTTTCTTTCTTTGCATTTTTTTTTTTCAGAATTGCAGCGCATCAACCTGTGGACTCTTTCGATTTTTCTGTTTAATTCATTTTCGTCCATGCATGTAGAAATATACTAAGATTCAATGGAAACCCATACACAAATTTCTTTTCAATCAAACGAATTTAACTTAGATCCGTCATGAATGGAGATTCCGTGATCCTGGGTTTGCCGATTTTTTGTTTCTTTCTAAGTATTTAGATTCTGAGACCTGAATTTTGTTGGTGTTTTTTTTTTTGTTCAGTTGCTGGTGATTCAAATTGAACTGTCACTCATTTTTTAGTTTAGGTATGAAGATGGAAGCAAATATGATTTTAATGATTGGCTTGCTATTTGTTAATACTTGATACTAATGCCTAAAAGGGGACATGTACGTATGTAGACTTAAAGAGCTGATGTAGTTTTCATGTATTCCATATTGTTTGAGAAACGAAAGGCAGTTGTCAGCTTTTTGTTCAACTGATCTGTATGAATTCCAATCCTCTGGAGTTTTAGTTTAATATTGCTTTGGATTGACCATTTGCTTGCCACTGAACCAAGTTGGAAACCATTTAGACTTTGTTACTCTTCTGTTATTTTTCTTCCATATTCCTCATTCTTTCTCTGTTAAAAGGTTCTGAGCTTTGAGCATTCTGTCAACCTGATATCTTCAAGGCAAAACAGCAGTTATGTTATCTGATCTCAATACGGTTTGCCTCTTATCCAGCTTCGTGATCTTTAGCTATCCACTTGCCACGGTCTGAACCCAAATAAGCCAGTCTGTACAAATTGAAAACTTACCTGACGGTAGACACCCTTAAACTTCTCTAGTTGGGAGAAATTTATAGGGCAGATTAACAGCATATGTCTTAGTTTGACAAGTCTACCTCTCAGCCTCTCACTGTTTCTAAATACTCTTCTAGGAAGACCAAGACTGAGGGCCCAATTTTGTCACGCTAATCATATACGCCATTAAGGGCAGATATTAATGATAATATTAAGCATTTTATTTAATGCTTCTTTTTTAAGTGGCAAGTCGTTATGATCTGTGCTTTTGTTTAGGGCATGGGAATCATCCATGTTATTCATCAGGCCTTTTTTTGCGTCGAAATAAGCTCTGAAGTTGCATTGCTTGTTTCTTTTGCAAGTTACAAAATATCTTTTAAAAAAAAAACTAGAAGCGTGTGGTTTTGATGTGATGCTAATGAAAAACACGGTTAAGGTTGAGATCCTTTCTTTCCTGTATTTCATGTGCGGCTGTGTTGTAGTCGTGAAGAATGGAATGGGATTAATAGAAAGTGGATTTTAAAATGATATTAGTATCCCTGGCTGAAGAAGTAATGAAAAACGATGAATAATGATTACAAAACCAGAGTACTATAGCTTTCATATTTGCAGAATCATAAGTTCCTTTTCAAGTGGGGTACCAAACGAGACATGGATAAACTAATTTGCATTATCCTAGTGTGTCGTTTTCCCCATAAAAAAGAGGTGATAAAGAATGAATGACATTAAATTATATGATGTTAGCGAAGGACAAAGTACATACCATGATTTTTTAGGTTTGAAAGGCTATTATGTTTGCTTGTAATGAAGGATATATAACTAATGATGGCAGTAATACTCAATACGGATGGAAAGATTTTTAGATATTCACTGCTTTGCTTATTGAGCTACATATTGCTCGGTTTGGCTGCTTCAGTTATTCTTCATGCTTATTTGTTATAATAAATTCTAGACAATCAACTGAAGCTATACTGAAAAGTGAAAACAGTGTTGAATTTTATTATAGAAGTAAGCCTTGTATATACAGCTAGATGTTCTGCCCATTTTTAATATGGAGTATAAAGTGAGTTACATTATTCATTAGAATAATACGGCTTCCTATGGATTTTATATGTATCGATCTGTATGATTCTCCTTTGATTTCTTATATTCAAAGTCGTTTAGAAATTTCAGTGCTCTAACTAGTGGGGTTGAATGTATTTTAACCAATTGAATCGCTTACATTCATAACTGATGTATATTTGATTGTAATTTACTTTTACACTCATACTTTTTTTCTATGCTTCACTAAATACACTATGAACTACACATACATTTTAATAAATGTTGAGGATTGGAATTAATATTTGTTTGCACTGTTTTTCCCATATTCGGAATATTCATTGATTATATTTAACACAAATTGCAGCCGGAGGGTGTCGGACCTGAAGATGAGTCTAGCATGCCTTGTTTGCCGGAGTGTGGAAAGTCCATCACCATCACACTCTTTCAGGAGTTACTCCGTCTCAAGTGCAGAAAATGAGGGAAGATGTTATGCTATCTCCAACTGCTTGGCCAAGAAATCATCGTTTCCATCTCATAGAATGAACACATATATTGCATCATCATCATCCTCATCTAAAGTTGCCCCGCATCCTGGTGTTTTAAGCAGTGGAGAGTTGCCAGGCACTCCCAGGCTTGTACGAAGTCGTGCGGTGAGAAGGGACCTTGTCAGAGACTGGAATTTCGATCAAGTTTTAATAGAAGGCTAGACTGTTAATATTGGATAGAAGAAACCTTACAAGGACTCTTCTTGTGGGATAGAGCAAGTAGAGCATGATATTTGCTACCTTGCCTCTTGATTTTGTTATGTCGCAGTTGAACTCTCTTGGATTTCCAGCACTTGTAGCTTTCAAGAAATTTATGTAACATTTTGTTCCTGTTTGTTCATTTGGCACTTTTTGTAGTTCACAATTTTACTTCCAGGTTTAAAAGTTTCTTTTTCTCAAAGTTAACAAGTTTTATTACTTGATTTTCTTTGTTTTTTTTGTAAAGTATGCTTTATATACTATTCTTTGAAAAATTATATTAAATGACGAACAAACACAAAAAAAAAAAAATCACCCATTTTCCCGAAACCAATAATGAAGAATTTTGATGGTCACTATTTTGTCAATTCAGGGTTAATAATTACCATTTATCACTTTTAAATTTCCGATTTTGATGGTTTACAATAAGGTTTTATAAATTTTTTATCATCTTACTTGAAAACATCAAATATTGTAAATTTACAACACAATGTTCAAGTTATAAGTATTTTTCAAGTTATTATTACTAAATTTAATATTCGCTATTTAATGTTATTACGAAAATTCCCCCTTTTACGATTAAAAAGCTCTTTTTCCTCAAATTAATTTCAACCTAACCAAAAATGATTGTGCAGTTAATAGAGAACTGACTTTTAACCCATAAAGTTATTAATTCAAATTTTATTACTGATAGATGATTTATAAATATTCTTTGAAGCCGGAAATATTATTTAATCATAGTGAACCCTTATTCATATTCACCGAAACTTATTATGACAAGAAAATGGAGAAAAATACCAGCAATGGCAAAAAAAAAAAAGATAAAAAGAGAAGGACAATTTATTAAAAAAAAAAGATGGAGGTCATCCCATCAGTGGATCCGTTTGGTAAAGTAGTGGAGAAGTATTTATGGGCTTATTCACACAAGTCGAGGCAAATATATGGAGGAGATTGTTTCGTTTTACGGAAAAGCACTGTTGGACGTGCTTATGGCTACAAGCTAAACGTTACCAAACAAACACAATATTTTATATGGTAACGTTACATAATCATGTTTACATATTTATTACGTAATCATATTTGTGTAAGTTGTGAGAAAGTACGATATTTTTATGTGCCGTATTAAGTCGGAAAAGCCGATCAAACCCATAAACGTTTTGTCGTAAAGGCAAAGTTGGTCGAGCTCATGTTGCCATTGTCACGAGTTCCGAGATCGCCCAACGAAACCTGCATATAGATTTGGAAACTGCAGTTCTTGATTTGAGTTTTAAATCTACTGATCGAGGCAGGTTTGGAGAAAGACGAAACGATGCCTCCCAAGAACACCACCACCTCTTCCTTCTCTATTTCTGGGCTCTTCCTAGTATTCGTCGTCCTTTGCATTCTCTCACTGACCCTCTTCTTCAGCACATCAAACCCTTCAGATTCCTCTGTTTCTTCCCTTTCTCACATGAACGTGCTTCAATCTTCCACTGGTTTCATCAACGTCTACGTTGCAGACCTACCCAGATCCCTGAACTATGGCCTCCTCGACAAATATTGGGCCTTCGATGCAGATTCTAGGCTCGGCAGCGACGCAGAC
>JANTPZ010004799.1:0-18633 GCA_025593235.1 Vachellia pachyceras | reverse complement strand
TTAAATCTATATTTTTTCATATAGCTGAGATAATGTCCTGTATATCTCATCTTTTACTGTCGTATCCGAGCCAGAAAAGTTTGCCCATGCACGTATTATCATACTCATGTTTTATATTATCATATTCATGTTTTATCATCAAGTCTGCCTTCAAGATTTTCATGTACTATAGATTTCTAATCATCTGAATTCTTTATGCATTCAGTTTCGTTGCGACCATGACTCGGAAGGTGAATCATGGGGTTGATTACGATGATGGTTACGATGAAATAGAAGAATACGGTTGGTATATTTAACTTGTTTATATTTCTGCAGTTGGTTTTCTGGATTACTTATTTCTTCATATCTTGCTTTTTGTACATTAAACCTCCTTTGATCGTTAATGCATTCTACTCTTGTATATTGTCTACAATGTTTAAACTTTAAAGAACATGCAAAGTAGGTTTCTTCTAAAACTCAACTTCAAATCTTAAATCCTTCTGCATTAATATCTATTTCTGCCATTCTTGCAAGCACAATCGCCGATAGTAGAAGTTCTTACGTTTCATCAAGTATCACACAAAATAACAAACCGCAAGTACGGTCAACCGTTGAAAGTTCAAACGGCTCATCATCTTCAATTCAGAAGGGGCAAAAATGAGTAAAATCATCAAGTCTTCCAACGATGATGGCAAAATAGATATTCAAACCAGTGAAGAATTGGTCTGACAGTTTGTCTACAGTGCTCAAAGTCACAGACAGTGCTGATGAAATTTATTTCTTGTCTAGCAAAGATGCCAAACCTCAAAGAAGTCATGGAAAATAAGATAATAGTACAGTTTCTAAAAGGCCGCATCAAGAAATGCCTTATAAACCTGAAGAATGGATGCTCCCTCAACAAGCTGGAGATACCTTGATGACTCAGTTGAATCTTGCAGTTGTAAGCCTACTTAATGCTTTAACACACGTCTGTTCCAAGAAAAGAAGGGAAATTAAACATGTATTTAAATCTTTCAGTTGTTATTTTAATTGAATTAAATATTCATTGGGATTTTGATATTGGATGCATGGAGTGTTTAGATTAAATGTTATTTATTTGATTAAGATTTGAGTTACATATTTAAGGCTTTTGAATTGGATGTTTGGGTAGAATTAGGATAGCATTACCATCAATCTTATCTTCTCAGCTTTTGAAATCATGAAATATTCAAAAATTTTAGTTTCTCTTTACTCTCTCTTTAATTATTCTCTCTCTTTCACCTTTCCCTTCATCGTCTTCTACCGACCAATTAGAGATTAGAAATGATAATATTTTTGGCTCTACATCTAAACCGCTTCATAAAATTTTTCATATCAATGTATAATTATTACTTTCTTTTATTATTATGTTAACTTTATTTTCATGAGTTATAATATATAAGAATAAATTGAAAATTTATTTATATAAAAAGTAATTTATGTTTACTTTTTTTATTTATATAAAATATATTGAAGGTAATTATAAATATAAAAACGCTAGTAGCATGTTCGTTCCTCCACGCCGGTTTTTTTTTTTCCCATCTGTGTATCGGCTAATTTCACTCCCAGCCCTCGCCTTCTTCCAAACTACTCACTCGGTCCCCCAGTCGTCGACTAACTTCAGATGCTCGCCATCGCCGATCTCCGTTCTCCAGTCTCCACCGTCATCGCTAAGTCGCTGACTCGGTTCTCAAGACTCCATCCCATTTTCAGTCGATCCTCCTTCTAAAATACACACCCTTACCCCATCGGTACTTTTGTAACAGGCTACAGTCCAGGCTCAGGCCAATCTTTTGCAAAAAAGCCCTGGTCTGGTCTGTTTCCACCCCATATCTGTGTGAAGAGTATTACTGTAGAGAGTGCTTTGTTTCACCATAATTGCACGTATTATCATATTCATTTTGTATGATTAGTCTATTTTCAAGATTTGCATGTTCTACATTTCTGATTATCTGAATTCTTTATGCAATCAGTTTTCTTGCGACCATGCCTCGGAAGGTGAATTATGGACTTGATTATGATGATGGTTACGATGACTATGAAGAGTATGATTATGATGTTGAAATAGAAAAATATGGTTAGTATATTTAACTTGTTTACATTACTTCATATTTTGATTTTGTTAAACCTTCTTTGATCTTTAATGCATTTACCGGTAATTGTTTGCCTTCACCTCTTATATTTTGTCCACAATGTTGTGGGTGTCGGCATGTTTAAACGAGTGACACAAGAGAAGCAATTCCTTCAAAAATATTACAGTTTAATTTGTTATTTTTATTGCAAGAGTAAGTTCTTTATTAATGTTTCTCTGACGAGTTCTTATAAATGTGGTTTTTTTTTTACTAGTAAAAAATGACAAGATTAATTGTAGAGCCCCCACTTTCATGCCTCTTTTTTCCCCCCCTTTCATTTCCCCCTCCATGTGTTGTCATTAGCCATTAAGTTTCTATGGAATGTTGTCAAATATTGTTCATTGCTCAAGCCACTTAGCAATTTTTTGGTTACAGGAGAAGAACCTGAGCCTGAACCTAATAGAAGGCAAGAGACTAGAGGGATTTGGAGATGCCCTATTTGCACTTACGACAACGAAGAGTGCATGAATGTATGTGATATTTGCGGTGTTGTGCGTCATCCTTTGGTTAACACAGGAGCTTCTGACAAAAACAAAACAGGTATTCTATATGCAAAATATTTTTTTTTGGCTAATCTATATACAAAAGAATTTTTTTGGTAATCTATATACAAAAAATTTTTAAATATCATCTGGTTTGGGAAACAGTAATTTAAATATGATAGAGGAAAAATGGAAATCTAAACTTGAGATAAGGGCAAAAGAAATTGTAGCTGAGTCACTTGATTAGTTTTGATTATATATTTGGCATTTGAGAATTGTCAGAATCAGTTGCTTAGAGTAGAAGTTGATCCGGTTTTTCACCTCTGATTGTGATCTGGAAAGGGGTATAACCATGATCCTCTTCCTCATTTATACCATAGAGCTGTATGAATTAGGAAAGTAAACGGAACTATTTAGAGATAAATGTATGAAAGATAAAGTTTTTAGAAAGGAAGGAGAGATTGATCTTGGACCTGGAAGTTAGAAACAATTAGGGATCTTGTATTTGGATTGTTTTTGCAGGCTTTCTTATCCTGTCGTATTGTTTCATGAGAGAACGGTATTTGTCTTTTAGTTGCAACACTGAGAATTATTTATATTATTTGGATTTGTTTTTGTTTCCTGTATAAGGAATCCTGTCTGTCTTAGAACTTCAGTATGTTTCCTATAACCACTGAATTAAATTAAGGACCTGTGTTAATGGACCCATGCAGTGAAAAACCTAGGAAGAGGCTAGCCAAACAATCCCATTCCATGAAAGTTGGGAGATTAAAATATCATCCCAAACTTTTGCTCTATGGTGAACTTAGATGCGCAGGACAGAAAAAAGAGGATAAATCTGCATTATCTGAGCCTTCTTTCTACTCCCCTAAGTCCGAAAATTATAAAACAGTTAAAGAGATGGAAAACTGTTCTCCTCATCTTATTCTGTCCAATGGGAAGGTGGGTTTTTCTTTTTGGTTTTTTTTGGGGGGGGGGGAAAAGAAGGAGAGGTCGTATCCAGCTTTCTGGATATTGCTCAATACAGTGTTAGGTTTTGAAGAGTGACCATGAGATCCCTATAACATATTGAACAATCTCTTTGATGCAGTTAAAGGCATATGCAAAAATTCTGGAGCATCCAAATTGGCCAAGTCTCTTTTTGCATCACTGCCACAACCGATGCCTAAAGTGGGTGTGTTATTTTTTAAGAAGGGTGATGGTTTTCTTGCAGAAGATGGCAATAACTACAAGCTTGGAAATGCCCAAGGAGAATTTTATGAATTTCACAAGTCTTTTATTACTCAAGGACATCACGATCTAAACATAGGTCTGCGCATGGTCTGATTTAGGATGTGCATTTGTGAAGTTAGGATAAGTCCTATTCTGCTTTGAGTATCACTTTACAAAGCTAGAACAAAGTCTTAAAAATTCATTGATTGATGCGAATTGATTTTCCATCATGATAAATTGATGAAACGATGGCCAGTATTATAATTTCAAAATTTTGTGAAGTCACAAGAAATTTTTCGTGGGTTGCACCTCCTTTCTTATCAAATTTGACCTCACTTTTCCTATGGATTAAATTTTTTGGGCATGAAACCTTACTTCTCTTTTTGCACAGCTCCTTTCAAATTTGATGTTCCATCCCCAGATGATGTGGTTTCTACAGGACTGCAGTTTTCCAAAAAGGGAGTGAAAGGTACCATGCATCTCTGTGTGTATGTGCGCTCGCTTCCCCCCCCCCCCAACTTCTAGAAGTTAAAGCTAGAGAAAATGCTTTCTGATTGGATTTGGAGATATAGCTATTATGAGAGCTAGTGACTTTTAGTTTGAAAATGAAAACTTACATTATTATTTCTCTGTCTTGCTCAATCTTGAATGGTAAGATGTTAAAGGTGTTTGTGTTCTATATCCGCTGCAACAAGAAAGTAGTATGACAGATTGATAGTTTTAAAAATGTGGTCATACTGGGTCTTACAAAGATGTAATAGGTAGACATGTCATTTGTAATTTTGACTGTTTGAGTAATTTTGGAGTTAATATGATATCTTGCATCAGGTACTTGTTAAGATTATATACTTTTTGGGGTAGTATATCTTTATTTTGCGTGTGGAAATTCTTGCAATGAAAAAATGTTCAACGTGGTTGTTTTAGGAGGAAAGGATACAGCATGAACCTAAATTTTTCTTACGAACCAATTCTTTCACTGTCCAAGCAACAAATGGAATGATATTTTGCATCAGATACTTGTTAAGATTATATACTTTTTGGGATAGTATATCTTTATTTTGCGTGTGGAAATTCTTGCAATGAAAAAATGTTCAACGTGGTTGTTTTAGGAGGAAAGGATACAGCATGAACCTACATTTTTCTTGAGAACCAATTCTTTCATCTGGTTCTTTAAGCTGCATTTTTAGCTTTGACTTTTACCCAAAAATAACAAACAAATTGGAGAAGATGATGAGTGGAAATGCAAAGTAGGTTTAATCTAAAAGTTAACTTCCAATCCTAATTCCTTGTGCACTAATATCTATTGATATTATTTCTTACATGCTTGCAGGCAGAATCACTGAAAGCAGAAGTTCTTACGTTTCATTAAATATTGCACAGAATAATGAACCAAAAGTACGATCAAATGGTGAAGGTTCAGACTGCTTATCATCTTCAGTTCAGAAGGGCAGACAGGATAGTTTTGTTGAGGGCAAGCTTTCTAAGGATGTATCATTTAATCAGGAAATAAGTGATGAAACTTCAAGCAGCTTACCACCATCTTCTGCAAAGGGTGCGGGTAAAATGAGTAAAATCAAGTCTTCCCATGATGGTAAAATTGATATTCAATCCAGTGAAGAACTGTCAGATAGTTTGTCTTCACTGCTTAAAGTCAGAGACGGTGGTGATGAAATTTATTGCTCGCCTAGCAAAGATGTTGGACCTAAAAGTAGTTGTGAGAACATCGCTGTTGATCTAAGAACTGAAAAATCAGATAATACGGTTTCTAAAAGATCACATCCACAAATGCCTTATAAACCTGAAAAATGGATGCTCCCTCAACAAGCTGAACATACCTTGACTCAGTTAAATCTTGCAGTTGTAAGTCAACTATTTCTTCCATCTTATGTTCAGTAAGAAGGTATATCTAATACTTAATTTCTCTAAGTTTCTCAATTTGTTAATCTTAGGTTGGTCATGTTGACTCCGGGAAGTCAACACTCTCGGGTAGACTACTACACCTATCTGGACGAATCACACAGAAAGAAATGCATAAATATGAAAAAGAGGCCAAACTACAGGTAAATAATTGTTTGATAATGCTTCTAAAAACTTAACGTGTCATGTTCTAGCACTAATTCTCCCACCTATGCTCCCCCCCCCAAACAAAAAAAAGCAGGGTAAGGGATCCTTCGCTTATGCCTGGGCTCTGGATGAAAGTTCTGAAGAAAGGGAAAGGGGAATAACCATGACGGTTGCTGTTGCATACTTCGATACCAAGAAATATCACGTTGTTGTGCTGGACTCACCGGGCCATAAAGATTTCGTGCCAAACATGATTTCGGGGGCCACACAAGCCGATGCTGCGATTCTTGTCATTGATGCCTCAGTTGGTGCGTTTGAGGCAGGTATGGATAGTGGCAAAGGACAAACAAGGGAGCATGCACAGCTGATCAGAAGTTTTGGTGTTGACCAAGTTATTGTTGCAATAAATAAGATGGATGTTGTGGGGTACTCTAAAGATCGGTTTGATTTAATCAGACAACAATTGGGAGCGTTTCTCCGGACATGTGGTTTTAAAGATTCTTCTGTTTCATGGATTCCCTTGAGTGTTTTAGAAAATCAAAATTTGGTGGCATCTCCTTCTAATGTTGGTTTCAGTTCCTGGTAAGTCTTTTCGTTATTGTGGGTATGATCCTTCTATGGTCATAATGTTAGTATAATTAGAGGTCAAGAATTGAAATGGGGTGCTGGAGTCCTTAATCAACAATTTTCTCCAGCATACCTCTAGGAGAAGAGTACTTTTAAGTCCTCCTTTTGCGTTTCTTCAGGGGGCGCAAGGGAATGGAGAGCACTTTTGACTTAGAGCCTAGGTTTTCTCTTTTTTAGGGATGATTACTTATCCTCTATTTTTTGACATTGCCATTCTTTCATTTGATTAGTAAATTTTTTTTATCACCTAAAAATGAATAGGCCGAGTGTTAGTGTTGTACGCACCACTATTGAGTCCTTCTATGTTATATCCCTATTTATCTTCTCATGTCGCTATGATTTATCCCCATGTAGTGGGATAATGCTTTTTTGTTGTTGTTGTTGTTGTTGTTGTATGCATGTATGTATGAACATCTTGATTTTTTACAGGTATAAAGGACCCTATTTATTGGATGCAATTGATTTACTTCGACCTCCAACTAGGGAATTCTCAAAGCCTCTACTCATGCCGATATGTGATGTTATCAAGTCACCTTCGCTTGGACAAGTTTCTGCTTGTGGTAAATTGGAAGCTGGAGCTCTTCAGATTGGATCAAAGGTAATCTGATGGGACAATATTATTATAAAGGCTGTATATATAGATTGTCAACTTTATGGTACAAATTGGTTATGCTCTCCCTAGAACAAGAATTGCTTTTGTCCTTGTCAAATATAATGTTATATATACCATTTTACCCTTTATGTCTACTTATATGCAGTTGAATATGTATGTGTACTTTTCTTATTGTTATTATCCCCCTCTGATTTTCGACCTTAGGATCAAGTACTACCATCATTGAGCCGTCTTTAAAATTTTGTATTTGATTGTTGCATTTTGATCAAAATATAACAATGCTCATAATGAATTTATATCCCTATGCTTTTCCGCTAAGGCATGAAAAAAATTATTTCTTGCCAACTGTCTGAAATTGTAGGTCTTAGTTATGCCTTCAGCTGTTTTGGGAACAGTTCGCACATTGCAGCGTGATTCCAATATATGCACCATTGCAAGAGCTGGAGATAATGTAGCTGTCGCATTGAATGGTGTAGATGCAAGCCATGTAATGCCAGGGGGAGTATTATGTCATCCTGATTTTCCTGTTAAAGTTGCAAATCATTTGGAGTTGAAGGTGCTCGTTTTAGAAGGTGCAAATCCCATATTGGTAGGATCACAGGTAGGAATCATATGTAAGATCTCACTTCTTTATTTTTATACTGGAGACAAGAAAAGTTCATATTTCCCCCTTTCCTTTGCAGCTAGAATTTCATATACACCACGCCAAGGAGCCTGCTAAAGTTTCAAAAATACTATCAGTACTTGATCCAAAGACCGGGAAGGTGACAAAAAAATCCCCTCGCTGTCTCATTGCAAAGCAAAGTGCAGTAGTTGAGGTGAATAAAAAAATTCAGTCTTAACAATTTATCCTGCTTCTTCATCTTCATCATCATCTTAAAAGAAATTTATTCCCCTTCGTCTATAGTCCCAGACAATACACAAACATGGAGTAAATTTTGTTTGTCTCTGATTTCAGGTAACTTTGCAAGAGTCAGTATGTGTGGCAGAGTCGTCTTACTGTAAAGCTCTTGGAAGGGTGTCTCTAAGAGCATCAGGAAGAACAATTGCCGTTGGACTTGTGACCCGAATAATTGGAGAGCAATAGTGATACACAAAGTTGATATTGAGGGATTCTCAACACTTGCGGCAACTTGGCATGCTACGTTATGAAATTTCTTTCACTAATTATTTTTGTAGCTCAATGACAATTGGACAGGTTCATGAGCCGAAGTAGCAACCTGGAATTGCTCAAGAATGATTAAGATTTTTGGAGCACTTTCATCATTAATGTACCATAGGAGGGCAGTCTTGCTCAATACGCTGGGGATCATAAGCTGTAGCAAACTAATGTTATCAATTGGATAAGCAATGTAAATTTTTTCATTTTTTTAATCCCTAGTATTTACTTATGATCCACTTAGTGTTATGGATTGGGTCAGGTCATCTATGGTCCTGCAACTTCTATAGCTTCAAGAACTCTTGATTGAGCCTTGAGCGAAATTAGAGCAGATCTAAATACCCATTTTCATTTAGAGGAAGTTCAGTTTAAATTTGTTTCTGCAAAAAATCACTCCCCTCTCCCCATTACATATATACAAATATTAAGAACACAGATTTTGTACAAAAGATAATGTCAAATTTCTCTGTTTCTATCTGCATACGAACGGTGATGTGGGACGAGTGAAGTTTCTGATTCACCGACGGCTACGGCAAAGATTAAAGGCATGCATGCACATATGAGGAACGAGTGAAGTGGCGATTGAGAATTTAATGGTTGCAAAAGAAGCATGGATAAATTTAATACCATCTCAAATGATGTTAGGAATTTAATGTATGTGAACTCGTGACCAATCAAGGGATTCTGAAGTTGCTTCATCAATAGTAAAAGAAAATAGTGATGTTGGCGTAACTTGTTCATTCAATTTTGTTTGATGTATGTATTTAAGTAATGTGATTATAAAAGCTTATTGGAGAAAATCTGAAGATATAGATTATGAATATCATACAGAATTTTTTTGGCAAGATCAAATTTTAAAGGGAGAGGTAGACGATGACAGAGAATGGGAGGAAGATAGGAGGAAGATAGAGAGGGAACAAGTGAAAAGGACAGTGAGAGGTAATTCAATAACATTTTAGAATACCAATTTTATACATTTAGGCTACTGACAATTGTAAAATTTGAATCTTGGGATTTAGAATTTTGAAAGTATTTGTATAGGTTTTTCCCTAATTAATACTACCTTACATGACAATTAACTTTTTTTAAAAGATTAATTAAACTAATTAACTAATGCCTTTACTATTTTCTCCCAAGCTAATTTTTATATTTTTCTTTATTCTGATACATGTATATTTTAAAACAAAGCGATTTATTTAACATTTTTCATACCCTAAAAAAAAGGTAAACTAATCAATTGTTATTCCGAACACCAACGTAATATATCTAAGTTCTTGTCTGGGAATACCGTTCTCAAAACGGTACACGCAAATCCAAATATCGAATCTATAAAAACTATTTTGAAATTCATAAAATTATCTTGAAATCTGTAAAAATATCTCAAAATCCATAAAATCACCTCAAAAGCTAACAACTCATTTCTCCTAACGGAATCCCAAACACACACTAAACCTAATTTGACTTTTTTTGCATCTTCAATCTTTATTTTCAATAGCCATTTTCAATTCATTTCATATCAAAATTACAGTCATTTTGGTTTATACATCGCGTCCGGGTTCAATCTTAATCTTTTCTTGATTTTATCTAAGAGCATAACTTTCTGTTTGTAGTAACGAATTTGGTCATCATTAAAATTATAAAATTATATTACTAAAGAAAATTTGATATACAACAGCATCGAAGTGGAAAATGAAACAAGTGATAAAACTTATTACAAGGTATATAAAAAACAAACGAAGGACATGAGCAAAACATCAAATCTACAACAGAATTCATAACACATCAATCCCCAACAATAGTGAGCAAAAACCGCATCGTACAACTACGGAAATTGAGCCAAGCTTAGAGCCCCACATTGGAATAGGAGATCATTGTAATATTGTTCATGAACATAGCTACTGATATGAGAAGCTAAAATGAAGCTTCAAATGGGCTCCCCAAAAAACCAAGCGTTTCGTCTCATCAGTGCACACAGATTAATAATAAATCAGACACTACAGAAAGGGACAAACATCCTAACAACGTCTAATATAGTATATTAAATCAATTAAAGCCAACTATACAGCAAATAGGCTTCAGTGTGTGTAACAATCAGATCACTGACAGATATCTCACTGAAATCCGCTAAGATAATTTAAGTATCATCATGAGCCAATTCTCTTAACTAATTGAACAACACAGTAAAAAAACAGTAAT
Organism: Vachellia pachyceras; assembly: GCA_025593235.1. Classification (NCBI taxonomy): domain Eukaryota; kingdom Viridiplantae; phylum Streptophyta; class Magnoliopsida; order Fabales; family Fabaceae; genus Vachellia; species Vachellia pachyceras. The sequence goes on along the minus strand of JANTPZ010004799.1, from coordinate 8,151 downwards.
TTAGAGGCATAAAAACTTCCTTAAAGGTGTGCTCAGACAGCCAAGGGTTTGTTAATCAAGTTCTGAGTATGATACCCAGATCAGAAACTCTAGTCCAATAAATTGCCTCATCACTGCACACTTCAGAAAACAGAAGAAAAACCAGACAAAAACAAAGGTGGGGGTTGGGGGGGGGGAGAATGAAGTTCATTAAAATATAAAGTCCTGAAAGCCAATTAAATTGCCATTGAAGTAAATAAAATAAAACAAGATTCTAAAATACAGGTACTAATGAGATTCAGTAGCATTATTACCTCCAAAACAAAACCCACTTGTAACCATGCCCAATGCCTTGGAATGACAGAGGCCCCAACATTAGAATATATTTACAGTGCTGTGCAAGGTTCTTTTTGAGACAGTCTTTTGGAGGATTGCCGGAAAGGATCTATAAACCTCACATTAGAATGCATTTGTTGTGTTGCTCTGTATTCTGTAAAACAGCCCTTACGGAACAACACTACAAATGCATTTTACTGTGAAAGTTCAAACACAACAAAACAAAATCCACCACTTCAAACAATACATTTATTTAGAATGCTCTGGTCCCAAGGGTAGCAGCGCAAACACCTAACAAGACAAATTTAAAATATACGAGTTCCATAAGCAAGTGAAAGGATGGAGCTTGTGATTAAAGAACTATAAAACAAGTCAAAATAGAAATAGTAGTAAAACAGAGGCACAGACTTGTAACCCATAACGTCGAAGTTGGCTAAGAAAATTGACCAACGAATATTTAGACTGAAGGAGTAAAAAACTACTAAAATTTGCAAGCTCCTCAAATAAACCACATCACATAAAACGTCGTTGAAACGAATAGCCTCAGAATTGCAGAATGACAGCAAGGCTTGGAAGCCATTCAGTCCCGAAAGATGGTATTTTGATAACTGATATCATCATCGGCTGTACCTAAAGAATGCTATAAAGTAGAATTTTGAAAAACATTGAAGATTTAATGACAAATGCAATCAACCAAACACAACTACCTACAGATATAAATAAAAACAATTAAATACTGAAAAAAACATAAATGCATGTCTCATGGCCAGTCCCAAGAACTAATGGCAACAACGCTGCTCAGCGAGGCGATGGAATATGAGAGAAGAGCCAACGGAGGACGAAGGTCCATCAACGTCAGTACACATTTATATGTGACTTTAACTTGGAAACATGCAAACACAGAGAGTTTGCTCCCCATAAAAGTAAGAGATCTTGAGTAAATTGCCCGTCAGCAAAGAACTAGATATGCTAATCAAGAAATATTATTATCTTGGGAGATTCATTGACTGATATAAATACGACAAACCCAAAACAATTACAAAATCAATCATCACCAAAATAAAAGTTTAAGAATGTGTGTCTCATGGCCAGTCCCAAGAAGTAATAGCAGCAACGCTGCTCCACAAGGCGATGGAATATGAGACAAGATCGACGGAGAAACTCCCAAACGAGAGATCCGTCAACGTCGACGAACATTTGTATGCGACGTTAACTTGGGAATATGCAAACACAGTTCGTTTGCCCCCAATAAAAAGTTAAGGATTTGGAAATATCCTCCGTCACAAAACGACTACAAAGGTAGATCTCAGCCTATAAACTGCAAAATCCAATCTATCTTGCAAATAGCAAAAGGCATCACCTTGCTAACTTCTCGCTTGAGCATCGCCAGACGAGAGAAAGCTCTGCAGCTGCGGACACTGAGCTCCCATTTTAAAGAGGCCAAAAGGTGAAACCCTAGAAGAGAACGATTTTTTCTTCTTTTTTGTAAAAGGAAGAGCGGGATTTTTTTAATATATTTACATCTCCTTAATTTCTTTTATTGCGTCACAACTATACTTAATTGTTAAATAGTCAGTACCCAAGTATTCCTTAAGTTTTAATAAAATCATAATTATTCATTAATTTATAATAATTAATATTTATTAATGATTAATAATCCCTCATCAATCAACTAATCACAATTTTTCCACTCAAATATCCCAGGTTAAGGAATAAAAAAAGAATTTTGGGCCTCAACCAAAAATAAATAAATATTGGGGCCAAATTTTGTTGACAAAAACTATTTAATATTTATTGGTTTTAAATTCTGAAATATATTCCTAAATGCCGTACAATTTACGCGTCAAAGAAGTTAAAACCCTAGAATTACACTGCTTTTAAATCCAAATCTTCCCACTGCCTCTCTCTCTCTCTCTCTCTCTCTCTCTTTCCGTCGACTTGCGAGGTTTGCGTCGGCGCTTCCACTCTCTTCTCAATTTTATGCATAATCGATCTGCGCGTCCGGCGTTCTCTGGTGATATTTGGGTACGCTGTTCTTTGAAGCCCCAATTTTCTTGCATGTTTCTTTGTTCTATTTCTTTTGCGATTTGTTACCATGGCTGGCCAAGGTAGAGGGTATGGTTCGGGAGATTAGAATTGTGGGTACGTTGTGGTTCCTTATATTTCGTTACGGCATGGGGCGAAGTTGATGATTCGAATGTTTTTCGGGGCCTCTGTATTTTGTAAACCTTCTCATTCGAGTAGAATTTCCCTCGATTTCGAGTATCTCAGGAGTCAGTGGCTCGACACATTTACAAATGGATTTCTTTTGGTTCAATGGCTATCATGATGCCAAATTCTGTTTTTCGATTTCTGTTCTTGCCGTTTCGATTTCTATTTCCTCGTCTTTCAGATCCATGATCAACAAAGATTGAAATTTAAGCATATATATTCGCCGTCCTTTTATCGGTTGGATTTGCGGGATAAGAGGATGGTATAATGGCTCAAATGATTCAGAAAAGACCCCTACTTACAATTAGATGCATATAATGGTTTTCAATCCGTTTTTTCTGCCAATTTCATGTATTTTCCCTTAACTCTCCTATTGATTGACCATTTTAAGGAATTTTACGGAGTATTTTTCAATGCAAATTATTAGAATGTTTACTTTAGGTAAGGCTAACTCCCCCCCCCCCCCAATTTTTGTAGTCTCTATAAATTAGCTATATAGCAATCAGGACTAGAGAGAGTGTTTATGAGTGGTAATTGATGCTAATTTCGAGAAGATAGTACTCATAACTTCTGTAAATTTTTTGTTTGATACGCGATTTCTTCTTCTTCTTTTTTTGTTCAATTGAAAAATTCTTTTTCCAGGAGAATAAGTATTTTGTCATTTTTCTGTGAATCTGACATTTAAATTAGATTCACATATCTTCTCTATGTTCATGTTTGGCCAACATCTGACGTGTAACTGCATTGCAGGCTTGATCTCCTTGACACAAACGGGTTGAAGCTTATGGTTTTCTGAGTACTCGGATTGGATATCTTGGCAGTAACATTACACACTTGGTTTAGTTCATCACTATGATTGCGACAGAATCTGTAGTACCCATTAGAAAACTGAAGATTAAATTTCCCTCCAACAGCATTGAAGTTGATCCTGTGGCAAAATGTGACTTTCAGCAGAACTTGTCTACCCTTAATGAAAGTGGATGTGGTGGTCTGAAGAAGTTCTCCAATAAGCGAAGAACACAAGTTACAATTGTGGGCCAAAAGGAGAAGAGGCAGAAGTTAGATCGTAAAGTGTCTTTCCAGTGTGCTACCATCCTGAAGAGTCTTATGTCTCATCGATATAGCTGGGTTTTTAGCAAGCCAGTGGATCCTGTAGCATTGAACATTCCAGATTATTTTGCAATCATATCTGAACCCATGGATTTAGGCACTATCAAAATGAAGCTGGAGAAATATATGTACTATGGCATCGAGGAATTTGCTGCTGATGTCAGGCTGACCTTTTCAAATGCTATGACATATAACCCTCCTAGTAATGATGTTCACCTAATGGCAAAGGAACTGAACAAGATTTTTGAGAGAAAATGGAACGACTTGGAGAGAAAACGGTCTTGTGAAGTTGAGCATGGTAAATGTGTGATTGGAACTGTTAAGGAAAATGTGAGAAAAAGTTGTAATGGGGAGCCATCCCTGCAAAAGGAACATTCTATAAGAAAGGTGCCTGAACAGAACGGTATTCAAAAGAGGACCTCCTTTGCTTTAAGAGGAGATAAGGTAAGTGCTTTTCCTACAAGGAAAATGGATGTGCTGAAGGATGTGAGAAACTTTTGCTTTTGATGCTATTTAAATGATGCCTTTGTCAGCTCTATTTATAGGTCAATGCATGTATATTTTGGGTAGGGTCACCTTACGATGGGTGTTTTTAGCCACTATCACCTTATGGTGGTTGTGTGAATCTTTTGTTTGTTGTATCTATGGAATGCCTTTTTTAATTTGCACTCTTCCATCCTATAGGAAAATGTTCTCAAATCTGCACAGATTCCTCGTAAATTAACTGCAAAGGGCATGCATGAAGGTATGAAACAATAAGAGTACTATTTGGATTTTGTATTTTTAAAACGGAACTAATAGCTGGGGATTTTACAGGCAGCAAAGATGAAATTGGGGCCCATGTCTTTGGTTCTGCGAAAGCCTGTCCTCTGACTCCTGTCAGTCACAAATGTAATATATGTGGGGACATTTCTTGCCAATGTGTTCTTCCAAGCAATTCAACATGTGCATCTTCAGGTAGTTAGGCCGACAGTCTTCTGGATTTGTCTTGATTCAGTTGTTGCCTAATTGACCTTTATGTGCCTGCATTGGTTTAGATTTATCTTCTGAAGGATCAGAAGAAAGGGATCAACAAGCATTTGGTGCTGATGCATTGAGATTGGTATGGACGACAGTCTTAACAATATCTTAAATGATATGAAGTGCAACTTCTTTTATGTGAAAATATTAGAATAAATGTTATGTCTAATCTTCAAAATGCATGTAACATTTGCAGAGGAAGTCTGATACTGATCCTGATTCTGATGGTGAGAAGATTTTTCTGTTTGTGATATGTGATTTTCTACTTCTGTGTTACTTTCTTGCTGATGTGGCATGTAAAACTTATTGACATAATGAAAAGGGGTTGTAAGTGCTTTGGATAGTGAGCATGCGTGCTCTACTCAGCATGCAACTTCAGCTACTGACTCATCTTCCACTGGAGAAGGTTAGCTGCTCCTCTGCTATATTGCTTTAACTGGCTTTACTTTTGTGCTGTGAATTAGTGTATGCTAATTACTAGTTGGTGTTTTATGTTTATTGTGATTTAGTGTGGAGCACTCCTGTTTGTGATGTTCAGCTGTCACCTAAAAAGGCTCTCCGTGCTGCAATGCTAAAAAGCCGCTTTGCAGAGACTATCTTTAAAGCGCAACAAAAAACACTCCTTGACCATGTATGGATTTTGAAAAGGTTTAAGAGGAATTTTAAAGGGGTATGGGTTTTTCTAACATCTTTCTCTTTACAGGGTGAGAAGGCTGATTTGCTGAAAATGCAGCAAGAGAAGGAGAGATTGGAAAGGTTTGAGCGTGAAGGTAGTGTTAGTGATTTGATGGAATATATTATTGGCATTTTGGCATTATTGGTCTGATTTCCGTTGCACCTGCCTTCTTTCCAACGTGCTCTTTCCTTGTCACGGATGGGTTTGCGTCCTTTCATGTATTCTCTTAAGGTTATTGTTACGGAGCCAATTAATACGTGGCCTTTCAGTTCTCTAATTGACCCAGCTCAGGCAAGAGAATTTGGGTCTTCTTCATATGAAGGGATATCATTTGGTCATCTTGGTTTTACCTTTTTAGCTGCGATGGATTGGCATTGTAGTTGTTTTCAATGTGGTCCATGTGGGAAGATTTAGTTCTCTTAAATTTTTTTCCTTAGTCTCTGAAATTTGAAGGAACAATTTTTGTTGGATTGCAACTTCTATTTCATGATCAGTTGGTCTTACATGGCAGAGAGAGCAAGGATTGAGGCTCAAATCAAAGCTGTTGAGGCTGCTACGAAAAAGAGGGCTGAGGAAGAGTCCAAACAATGGAGAGAAAAACTGAGAGAAGCTGCCCGAATGGCGACAGACCAGGTCTCCACCCCAAAAAAAATCCCAGAAACAAAAAGAAGAAAAAAATGCCAGATCTGTTGATATTTTCTAGCTCCTAAAATGCTTATCGTTGAAGAGCTATTGTGTGCTCATTGCAGGTTGAAAAATCTACGGAGTTTAACTTGGACAGTTTTAAGGAGCTTGAAATATTAAGCGGGTGTAGGTTATCATATCATGTTCGGAGACGAGTAGTTGGATCGGATAGACTCCAGCGGGCATGCCCCCTGGAACGTTTGGGTCTGTTCTTGAAGGATGAGTACATAGCTGATGAAGATGAGGACGTTCTCAATGGAGGCTGTGAAGAAGGGGAAATTCTTTAATTGATACTCCCTTTTACTGTTCTTCCTGCTCTTGTTAATACATTTTTGTCCAGGGGAACAGACTACTGTAAATACATATCTATTACGTGGAAGAGAGATGCCTACATTTTATACTGGCCTGTCTTTTATTTCTTACATGTACAGATTAATGTTCTAATTTCCAAATCCTATGCTCTTTGGCTTAGGATCGATATTGTTTAATATGCTTGTTTTGAAGTAAGAATTACAAGCCCATCTTGCTTCTATTCAAGTGTAATTGCTTTTAGTGTGTGGAAGAATCCTTTAAGCTAGCAATATTTCCAGCATGTTTGAAATTTTTTATTGTGAAGTCCCTTCGGTTCTAATATATGGTTGTGTATGGCAGCTCATTCGCAATAAATTTCACATATATCTTGCCGCACCGCCTCAGACGGAACGCATATTGTTCTAAACCTTGTAATCAGAGCTTGACCAATGGCCCAAACTATGACAAGCACAAGCACATCACAGCTAAAATGTTCCCACAATGTATAAAAAAAAAATGTTCCCAGAACGTCGCATTCCCATAGAATTACAATAAAAAATGTAATCTCTGGGAATACATCAATTCTGCGTTTAGAAGCCATCATGTTTACTTTCAGCTACCTTGTTCTAACGTGTAACGGAAGTGTAAATTGTGCTACAGTCGCTACTGGAAAAACGTCATATATCTTGTACAGTATATTTATTTTTGGCATTTCTGTCATGCTTCGCGTCCTCCTGTTGAAATAGCAAGAGGGCAAAAAATCATTAGCCAGACTCCGGGTTTTTTTTTTTTTTTGGGGGGGGGGCACATAAGCAAAATAATTAACATGAAATATAAATCCAATGATTTCATTGTAATCAAGAAATTCCTTCCACTGTTTTCCAATGCTTACCTGTAAACAAGAGAGAAAAAATCCTTCAGATTATCTTCAAATTGCAAGAATAGGTGATGAATGTTCATAAAGACAATCACACAGGCCCCACGTTTTACCATGCCTATTGTTACTTATGAGAAAGGCATCTAGGCTGCAGGCACTTATTGGGTCAAATTACTAAAGAAGTCAGAAAATGGTACCTGAGCTGCTTCATTAGAAGCGTTCCTGGTCCAAATAGAAACCCTATCTTCCCTTTTTCTGACATTTACAACTGCTCCACAAATTTCATCTCCATGATCAAATTGTTCGCCAACCATCGCCAGCAACTGCAGTTAACGTGACAAAATGTTAAACATTCTCTTAAAATTAGTCAATGTTTTGGCTAATTTTCCTCTATCAGATTTCCCTCTAGGAATTGTGACGGTCCATTTTCCTCCATTAGCACAAACTGGGTCCTCCCATTTTGGCTCAATGTTCTCTTTGAAACAATAAAAATCTGCTCCTACATCCAGCTTGCTTGGATGATGTATGTTGTTGTAAACACTGAATGATGAACATTTGTAGCAACAAAAATTAAACAGCAGAAGTAAATAACAACATTAAGATTATAAGAATACTGTTTGAGTGAAACTATATAAACTCCTCCCTTCAAAATTTGAGCAGCAGAATTAAAAAAACATAAGCAGCAAAATTATATGGTCCATGTCCATCCACATAAAATAAGGTATTTAATATTGAAAAAGGTAAAATTGCAGCAGTTACAATTGACACTTAGCATAAAAAATTACAAACAGAAAAGCATATTCCAAAGCCAGTGACTTCAAAGGTTAATATGGATTAATCTGATATTGTTGTCATTCAATACCTATAAACACAAACAACATCAGCTGAAGCCAAAATATACAGGTTTATAGAACTTAAGAACCATCACAGCATATGACCAGGTCTAAGATAGAAAAAGGAAGATAAT
>JANTPZ010004798.1:0-10200 GCA_025593235.1 Vachellia pachyceras | reverse complement strand
GTTGAAGGCTAGATGTTTTAAATACATTAAATGGTATTGTGCAATCACTGCGCCTATTGCCCAGACTCATGATTGTGTTTTGTTTTCGGGTTTGAGATGGAAACTCTTTCAGTTTGTTAAGGGGTTTGTTTCCACCACATGTTAGGATATAATTACAATTTCATTACAGTTCATATCCATTGGTGAATTTATTTATACTTGAGGTTTTTCAGTTAACAAATTTGGTTTTAAAAGTTTGTAACCTCCTGATTCTTTGAAATGCATTCCAAATGGTAAAAATCCTCAAGATGCTGGAAACTCATTCTATTTGATATGTTTGCTTTTGGTCCCAACATACCTGTCATTCCAAATTGATATTTTTGGATGTTATTTAAAAAAATAAAAAAAAAACTGCATGGTAAAGCAGGAAGGGGGTATGATCCAAGAGATAATGATCGATCATGATGATTTATTAGTTTGCTGCTTGTAAGGTATTATTCAATCGTTGGACTTAATTACCAACGTGGGGATGACATGGTATGCAAAAATAATGACTGCATAAATAGTTTATTTTATTTATATATGTTCATTTTTTTTGTGCTGCAAATTGCTATGATAAGCTTTTATTTGCATCTTTCTATTGAATATGATTTAGATTCATGAGGCTTATTCATGATATAGTTTAATTTGATGCAATTGTTTCACTACCTGAAAAATGTTATTTAGCGACGGTAAAATCCATCGCTAAATGGCTATTCTCCATCAGAAAATTTCCATTTAGCAACGGAAAATATTAGCAACCCTCGTTTTAGTAACGGAAAATAGCCATCTGTCGCTAAATGTCATTTTTCTGGTAGTATTTTAACTTACATTACATGGTTTGTTGTGGAATCATGAAATTTTAGTCATGATAAGAAAATCAATTAGAAGCATAGTAGATTTTGAATTTAATAAAAAGATAATTATCATCAAATATTCTATGGTTAGTTAGATGAGTTGATAATTATCATATGTTATATTTCAATTGGACTAATTAATGAAAAATTTATCGTGGGTTAGATGCATGGAGTGAATATGGTTTGAATAATATCAAAGAACTTGATATGCACATTGATGAATAAATTATTATCTCATCAATCATAGATAAGCTTCCTCATCATGAATATATTTTAAAAGGAATATTTGAAGGTAATTTTCTCTTAATCAATTGGGAATTATTGTCACTTAGAAGAGAAGTATAAATGAGATGATACAAAAGACATCAATGCTCATGAGAATGTACGTGTATGAGGTGAATGGAAGTTTTATAACACCTAAAAAACGGAGGGAATGACAAAGATAGATTCAATGTTTAATATTGGTTATGGTGATTTTGATAATAAAAATGAATCATGATTTGTTTATATATATTGACATGTTAATAGTTTTGATTATCATAGTTGTTCATTATTTGACTTTAATATGAGGTTGGTAGCAATGATTATCTATTGTGATAGTAAATCTAATTTTGCAAGGGCTTATAGCCAAGTTTATAATGGAAAGTCATGACATTTTGGCCTTATACATAGTTTTGTAAAGGATTTAATTTTAAATGAAGTAATCTTCATAAGCTATATAATATCTGAATTAAATCTTGCATATCCTTTAACGAAAGGTATGATAAGGGATATAGTGTTAAAAATATCAAAGAGGATGGGTCTAAAGCTTTATAAACCTTGATCATCAATAGTGGAAACCAAACACACACTTGACCATAAATAGCTTAAAGTCTGGTTTAAAAAAGGGAAATTTACTGTTCAGTCCCAAATAAGGGACTTATTTATCAAATGGTCCCAAATTTTAAAATATTTAAAAAATGATCCCATTGACAACACGAGGTGTTGTCAATTCAGCGCATGGTGTTGTCAGGTTTTGTCAAGTGAGACACCATGCGCTGCATTCAATGGGACCATTTTTTAAATATTTTAAAATTTGAGACCATTTACTAAATATCTTCACTATGTGTGACCAAACAGTAAATTTCCCTTTAAAAAAAGATGTGCTAGACTTGAGGACTAACTTGGTTTTATTTGGTCCGATACCTGGACCGGGTTGGACTTAATCCATCGCCTTAGTGGACTGTTTTTATAATCCAAATTGCTATTTTTTTCATAACCAAACTAATGGATGAAGCATGAAGAAGAGTATCTGTATTTTTTCATTAAAAATAAAAAATAATATCCCCATAGTATGCATTGCTTGAAGTAGGTAAGTAATAAAGTACAAGTTTTAATAACGAACATGACTTTCAATTTAATCATGATTAGGCAAATATTATATTTAATAATCTAATATGAATAACAACAAATTTAAGTTAAAATATTATTATCGGGTTGGACTGAACTATATAATCTGATTGCCACACCTGATGTTCAGTCCAACCCAATATTGTCCATTTTTCTTTTGAGTTGATCTTTTTAAATTGGATTTGCGTTCAGATCAGATCAAGTTAAGGGTTCCTTGTACATCTCTAACTAAAGCCTAACTTTGTTTAAATTAAAAATTTGAAAACTTTTTTCACCAAACAAAATTTGAAAACTTTCACAACCTTATTGGGCCAACAGATATCAGAATTGAATCGGTTGGATGCACAAAATTGAAGTGGAAATAACTCTTTGATTGACACGCAGAATTTTTTTTCCCGTTTTCTCGAGAGAGGTGAAAATTGAAATGCCCTAGAGCACCTCAACTAAGATTGTTCCTAATAAAAAACATGTAGTTAGAAAAAATTAAGCTAAGAATTTTACCAAAAAAATAAAATAAAAGCTAAAATATACACCTGATTCTTTAAATTTACATTAAATTTTAGTTTGGCCCCTTATATTTAAAAAATATATTTTAGTCTTTTTATTTTAATACCGTTACTTTTATTTAATGAAAAATGCTTACTCAGTAAATTTTATCAATGATTCTACTGTTAAATGATGATAAAACATAACTAAATTTTAAAATGTAAAAATTATTATATTAAATAATTAAAATTTAAACATATTTTACCAGTATTTAGTTGTAAAATTACTATTTAAATTTGTTGAATAAGTGTATTTCATTAAAAGAAACTAAAAATGTTAAAATAAAACAACTAAAAATATACTTTTCAAACTTAAACTTAAGGGATTAAAACAAAATTTCATTAAATTTAAAGAATCAAATTTAGAATAAAATTGAAGTTGAGAAAGTCTGTCCCCACGTAAGATTGAGAACACTTCAACTTTACCGAGTAGGAGAGTGAGGGTAAGTAGGATGCTTTTAAAAGAAAAATGAGAAATTTATCTCAGTGGACCCATACATTTCATTTATTTAACATTTGCCTTCGTAATCCATCCTTGATGGACTTTGAACTTTGTATATAATAGAACCCAAGAATCACTAATAGGTTCTATTAGTTTTGTCTATGAAGACCAATAAGTCCGATCCACGTGTCAAGTTTCCGAAATTCAGATTAACGATTGAAAACAATGGTGCATCTAATTAATTTTCATCCTAAATTTCAACTTTTAATACTGCTTCATTATTTTTTTAAAAAAATTTCAACTTGAATATAATTTGTTGAATATTCACCCCTGTTTGATTCCCATGAGTTTCTTTATTCTATTAAATTATATTATTTTATGTATCGGTCCAGCAGATTCAACATATTTCTATTAGTCATGAGGATCTAGAAACCATCCACGAAGCTAATAGAAAATTTGGTCCAAATTTTAATTTAATAGACATATTATTCCAATTGGTCATTAGAATATCATTGCTTAGTTGACAGACTAGGTCAGTTAACTGAACTGAAATTTAATACTACTATAATAGACTTTTTTATGTCTATGATGTGAGACATGGAAAGAGCCAAAAGACTAATCACATATACAAGTAGATATATACAGGTAATAATTTTATGTCTATAGTATTGTTTTCTTATTGTATGAGTGTATTTAGCGAAATGTTGTTGAGCTCAACAAGTTTGATAGACCTCACTACCTCAATTAGGATGGTCCTGGAAGAGTGTGATCATCATCCTAGATGACTTCCAGATTTTAGGTTTAGAGCTATTGTTTACAGGGGAAGTAGATATGAAGCTAAGACCTCATCTTCTACTGTTACGTCCAGAGACCACGTCTGGGCCCAGGAGGCACAACTATACTTCAGTGGATGACCTGCGTGCTGTGATAAGAGAGGAGATCAAGACGCAGGTGCATGCTACTTAGGTGATGGCGTATATGCTAGCGCAGATGGAGATATGGAGAGAAGCTGCAAATGCCATGTTGCAAATGGCATTTCAGATAGCCCAACTTGGCTCTCCTTCCCCACAACTCCCTCCTGTTACCAACTTCTTCATGATTCCACCAGCTCATATTGACCCCATGTTGGGATTAGAACGTACGTACACGCAGCGGAATTTTAAAATTTTTTAACCCCCTTATGGATCTGTCAAAGGTGTTTATACTGAGAAGATAGAGTAGTACCTTTTGCATTTGGAATTCGAAGCGTCCCTTACGTTTGGATCTCTTCAGGTTCCACGACCTTCCACGTTCTTGGTTTCGATCACAAGGAGCCGACATTTTTTATTGTATCCCTCTACCGGTATCCACACGAACAGTTCCCAACAATTGCAACGTGCTAGCGCTTCTCACGTCTCTCTGTAGGGTTTATGTGGCTCACAATTAGATTCGAATTGCAATTACTTCTCTTGCTCATGAGCCCTAATATTTATAGAACTCATGGAGAGTCTCATAATCTAAGATTAATCTTTTATTAATCTTTAAAATTCGAAAATAAAGATCTCAAAAGATATTCAAAATTTGAATTTTGAATTAATCTTTTATTAATCTTAAATATTAATCTTTATTCTTGAAATTCGAATTTCAAAAGATACTCAAGATTAATCTTTATTAATCTTGAAATTTAAATTTTAAAAAGATACTCAAGATTAATCTTTATTAATCTTGAAATTTGAATTTCAAAAAGGATATTCAAGATTAATCTTCATTAATCTTGGAATTTGAAATTCAAAAGGTATTCAAGATTAATCTTCATTAATCTTGAAATTTGAAATTTGAATCTTGCAATTCTAATTTGGATTAATCTGATTTGATCAAATCATATCCATATAATTAATTCAAACAATGAGCCAATAAATTTAATTTATCTTTATAAATTAAATATGAATATCAATGTTAGTAATTTAATTTATCAAATAAATTAAATATTGAAACTAACATATAATATACTTGTTATCTCGAATATATATATATATCCATATATAAAAGCTAATGTTGAGCTGATCTTGCGTGCGACCTTGTAGGCCCGTATGAAGTTGGCAATGGGTTAATCTTAGCATTAGCCCACAAGTCACAAGTGGCCTCTAGCAAGACGTTGCGACTACCTAAATCACATGAGGATCGTTAACACGACACAACTTTTCATACAATCGCATCACGTCCCTTTTGTCACACCATATCTCGGTCAAGGATAAGGCATGGATGACGTCATCCTCCTATTCCTGACCATTACTTTCTCAATCCCTGAGTAGTCTGATCAAGAAAATGAAAACTCCTTTTTATTACAGTATGACCATACATTTCTTAGACTTACTCATCGAGGGGCCCAGTAATATCTCTAAACTAATGTTAGGGAAAAATCACATCTTGATCATTCACATTCCTCTGCATGAAAGATCCTTAAGCCCGATCATAACCTTTATCATCACTCAATCAAATGTGACTTTTGACAAAGTCAAAATCTAGCGACTATCATATAGGAATCCATGATGATCTCATGTCAAAGGGCGTGGTGATATGATTACATATGAGATAAGCTAATGACTTAATCAATGTAGCTTTCTCATAGCGGGTCGATCCAGTACCTTGTACTCTTACAAATGCCTATGACTTTGACTCGCATCTCCATACCTTATCAAAGTCATACTGGTCTTACTTCATCAATGCTCTTGCATAGACAACCAACCAGTGACATTTAAGACAATATTTATAATGCGTCTATGCATGCAATTATCATAACAAAAATACAAAACATATGATAATTAAATGGAGAAAATATATTAAAAAAATAATGTAAGGTATAATAATTGGCCCCTAGGGTACAATTTTCAACACTCCCAACCCCGACAGTCTACCCATAATCAAGAGCAGCCTCCTGAGGATTAGGATGACCCCAACCTCGACAGCCGGACCCTTGATTTATTTTTCGATTTAATATGTTTTTATTCGAAAGATATATGTATTTATTTGAACATTTGATATATATGTTATGTAATGTTACATATTATTTGACTTTGTACAATTTACATATTGAGTATTACTAATTTATTTACTAAATTAAGTTATTGATTATTTATAAAAATTTAAAATATAAATTTATATATTGAGTATTAATTAATATATGTGTAATATATTAATTATAATATTTTTATTTTCTAATATATAAATTTATTTTATATTAAACTAATTGAAAATATAAGTAATTGTAATATATTAAATATAACTAAACAATAAAATCCGCTTAGCAAGATTAAACAATAAAACATAGCTAAATGTTGGAGGGAAAAATTTTGGGAAATTTACCATCATATCCCAACAAGAAAAATTAATGAACGAAATGGCCAAAAGATTGACAAATTACCATCGGATTCTAGCTGCTGAGGTTGTTAATAATGGAGGTAGCGAGTGTTGTTGATATAGCTACTGCGTTTGTTAATGTCAATTGCATGACAACTGGAGTTGTTAATACGGTGATGAGAAGTTCTAATTTTAATGATATTATGTGAGATTCTTTTTTTTTTTGCCGGAGGATGTGAGATTCTGATCTAATTAGATTGTTATTATTAGCAAGATATGATATTACTTCGTATTATGTAGATATCTATAAGTATATTTAAACAATATATGTGATATTACATCATATTATAGTATATACTAATAAAATATACTCTTGACGTTCGATTGAAATATAAACCTATGTGATGAATATATCTATACATGTTAGTCCATGAATAGCTATATGTTATAGTTTATGAAGAACTTATATAGATTTTTTTACGGCCTAAAAACAAATTAATTGTCATTAAAATTAGAACTTCTCATCACCATATTAAATTGGTTGTTAATGTCAACTGCATGTTAGCTACTATGGTTGTTAATGATGGTCGATCCGGTTGTTATTAACGGCTGGTGAGGTTATTAATAAGAATTGCTGGGAAATTAATCACAAAAAGGTACATTGGGACATTATGCTCCGTTTGGTACGCAGGAACCGAAGGATGAGAATTGGAAGTGGAAGCGGAATCCATGGGTTCCATGGTTTGGTACGTTGGAACTGAGTTCCCGGTGGAACCCAATTCCAGCGAAAAGGTTGGAACTTGGTTCTAGCCTCCTAGCCATGGAACCGAGTTCCAACCCCAGTTCCATGCCTCATTGCCATTTTTGCCCTTCCGTTGCAGGCAACGATGGAGGCAGAGGAAAAGCTTGAAGGTGTACCTGAAGGCTGCAAGGTGGACCTGAGACGATGAGGCAAAGGTTGGAACTCTGGTTTTCTTCTCCGATGAACAGGACGAATGCACTCCTTCTCCTTAGGCGACGGATGTGACCCTGGCCACCCCCACTGCAGGCGACGGACGCGACCCTGGCGAGGAAGACGGCGACCCCCACCGCAGGCGATGGAAGCGACCCTAGCGACGGATGCGACCTCGGCGTCCAGCGCGACCTCTGTCGAACGTGACCTAGCGAACGCGACCCCCACCCCCGATCTCGGCGATGACGCAACCCCCGATCTCGGTGATGACGCGACCCCCATCCCCCCGAATCTTGGCGACGAATGATGCAAATGGTCGAAAATGCTGCTGTGTGGGGAATGAATTTTCTTGGAAAGAAGAGAAAAGTTTTTTTTGGGATGGTATATTAGTCTTTTTCCATTATAATATAAATATTATATTAAAATAATACCCCATTACTTCCACCATACCAAACAAACTTTTAATCCCAGTTCCACTTCCAATTCCACTTCCACTTCCAATTCCATCCAAACCAATTCCGTGTACCAAACGGGGCATTAGAGTTTGTCACGCAGTTATCATTAACAACCTCAAAAGTTATATTAACAACAATCTCTATCTCCATTAACAACCTTAATAGCTGGAACTTGATGGTGATTTTACCAATCTTATTGGAACTGATGGTAATTTTACCAATCTTTAAAATCTTTTGTTTATTAATTTTTTTGCTAGGATCTGAAGGTAAATTTTCTAAAATTTTTATAGTGTTCAAAAATGTTAGCGCCAAATACAAATTTAACTGCTATTAGGTCAAAGCAAGCACATGTTGCATCAATCAATGTTATCGATCTTACCAATATATATTTGCCCTTTTCAAATATTGAGATGCATTATATTCAAAGAAGAAAAAGCAAGAGAAACATCGAATGTTGAACTAAATGTGAAAGCAAGCATTGTCATTGTCAAACTGTTCCACTTTCTTTTCTTGCATACCTAATAAACCAACTAAAAGTTTCTCTTTAAAAATTTGGATTCTATGTGCTTCTCTTTCTTTTCTTTCCTTTTTCTTCCTCTATGACTATTCATTTAATGAAAAATGTCTACGTCACACCAACGCGTGTAGCTGCGTAGCCAAGTGAGGATGAAATTTGAGCCAACCCAACTTGTGAACACTTCAATTCATCAGAAATGTAAATTATTTATTTTGATCTAACATATAAGATATTTGGAGAATAAATTTTGTGGTCCTATATATTTGAATAATGGGTTCTGAATCCACAATTTACCTTTTGAATATATAATGTTATTTTATAGGATTTATATTGGAAATGACTCTCAAGGAATTTTTATTATTTTATATGGATGAAATTCAAAACTTAAGATTTTAATTGTGAAATATTAAATTATTTTCTGTCAAACTAAATATAGCTGGTTATTTTTCTCATTTTTATTAGCTTAACAAATTAGATTAAATTTCTCGGCCAAAAAAAAACAAATTAGATTAAATTTGGATGGTTTGAATGAATGTGGGATTATTTAATAAAGCATTAAAATTTGAAAAAAAAATAGCAAAACAAATACCATTGGACTTCCAACGGTCCAACAGTCAAAATCAATTATTAAAGGAGCCGTAATAAAAGAATTAATTAATCAAGGAGAAAATTGGCCTCGCCCTCACATGTAAATGAAATCCAACTACTTAACCTACTTTCACAATCTAAAGTCTCAAACTTTTCTGTTCACCAAAACCAGACATTATGGGAGGTTTCGCTAACCTCTTCTTCTTCATCACTTTCCTCTCTTTCTTCCCTGCAATTTTATTCTCTTCTGATACATTAAATTCATCCCAATCTCTCAAAATCAACGACACACTTTTATCAGCCAACCAAACTTTCGTTCTGGGTTTCTTCTCTTATTCTTCAGATGGCTCATCAAGATACTACCTGGGAATCTGGTACAAGAACATTCAAGTTCGTACAGTGGTTTGGGTCGCAAACAGAGACGACCCACTTGAGGATCCAAATGGGTTGCTCAAGATCGGACAAGACACAGGAAACATGGAGATTATGGATCGAATCGGGAAACCTATATGGTCATCGAACCAAACCGCCACAGCAGAAAACCCGGTTCTTCAGATTCTTGATTGAGGGAATATGATTATCAGAGAATCTTCTTCTGCATCTACCTCGAATCCCTTGTGGCAGAGCTTCGATTTCCCAACAGACACACTCTTACCAGGCATGAAGCTTCTATATAACTTCGACTCAAAAATGGAGAAGCATATAACATCATGGAGATCAAGTCAAGATTCAAAAATGGAGAAGCATATAACATCATGGAGATCAAGTCAAGATCCTTCCACAGGTGCTATCTCCTTCAAGCTCGATTTCCTTGGCCTACCAGAGATTTTCCTGTGGAAAAACAAAACAAAACTCTACAGGAGTGGACCTTGGAACGGTGTCCGATTCAGTGGGGTCCCGGAAATGAAATCAGAGGCAGACACAATCAAGTTCGACTTCTACGAGGATGAACACCAATTATACTACACTTTCAACATAGGAACCCAACCCTTATATTCAAGACTCACTGTAACACCTAATGGTGAGCTTCAACGCTTAACCTGGGTACCAGATAACCAAGTTTGGACCCAGTTCTGGATTGCTCCGAAAGACCAATGCGAT
>JANTPZ010004797.1:0-24327 GCA_025593235.1 Vachellia pachyceras | reverse complement strand
AACAGAATGTTTGTTAGCTGGCAAGTTGATTCCAGCTGTCCTCAACTTCTGTACATATATACACATGTCACGAATAGAGAAGAGCAGTACAACTTTTCAGACTTTGTGTCTCATCAGTCTTTTTCCCTCTTCTTCCTTCTTCTCCCTTCTTCCTTCTTCATTTCTTTCTTGCCGTCTCGTGCGACTGGCCGAGCTGCTGTAAAAGGAATCTTAGTAATACCAGTGTAATTAAAAGGAATCAAAGGACGGCTTGGGAAGTCGGTGGTGAAAACCCCATTTGATTTCCTGGAATAATAGGACTGTAGGATTGCAGTAGTGGGCGTTGCAAAGGATATGTTATTCACAGAAGCAGCGAACTTGGTACCATTAGGGCCTTGGCAAGTCTGGTTTTTAGGACACGGGCTGCTCCCGAGGCCTACAGTGAAGAAAAAGCTTTTGTCTACAGTTTGAGGGACTTGTGGCTTGTTTAAGCTGCGGAATTTAGAACTGAAATTGGCTGCATAAGAAGTGTCGTTTATGGCGGGGAGGGTTGGTCTGATTAGAGGAGAGGATTTTGATGTGCCTTCGTATTCGAGAACACCAGCAGTGGTGGTATTATCGAAAGTGCCAAGGCCAGTGCTATAGGGTCCAGCTGCCATAAGAAAACGGGCATTTGGCAGGTTTGGTTTAGCTTTCAAGAGAACATTTGTGGTCTGGCCTGGGCCTATGAGCAGTATGTTGACTTTAAAAGGTTTCACGTACAGTGCATCGGCTTCCACGGTTGTGAGGCTGTGATTTGCTATACTGAAAAAGAGCTCGTCGTTGAGTGCAGCGTTGATCAGTCGGAGGAGGTAAGTTTTTCCAGGCTTCACCTTCAGCTCGAAGGTTTCTGTTAGAAAAAAGCACATTTTAAGTTTCAGCTAAAATAAGAATTTTGATAGTATTACTACTGTACAACTATATATATACCTTTCTGAGAGCAATTGTACAATGGTCCAGGAAGTCCGTTGAGGGTGTATGCATCAGATACGTTGGGGCCACCACCACTCTGAAGAGCTTGGCTTATTACTGCCTCTGTTTCTGCATTCCACCACTCACCTGCGAGATAGAAAAGTGAAAGAAAGCTCTTAGAATCTGTGAAAGGTTGAGTCAAGTATCTGCGAAGGCGTATATACTGTATGGTTAAAGTTGTACCAAACAAGATGGGGATTTCCTTGTATGGCTTGGCAAAGGGGTAAGGAACTCCAGGCTTGGTAAGGAAGATAATGGGTCCATAAAGGGTAGCTCTGAGCCATGAGATATGAGCATGCCAAAATAAAGTACGCCTTCGGCCAACTATTGTGAAGTTGTAAACGTAGCTCTGGCCCGTTTGGATTGGGCACTGAGTTATGTATGCCGGTCCATCTGACCATTGGCTTTGAAGTTGTCGAATCCCGTGCCTGTCACCACCATCGAAACAGTGGTGAAAGCGTGTGTGTTTTGATCAGAATATTTTCAAGTTAGTGTTAACTGAGTTATAATATATTTTATATGTGTGTGTGTGCTTACCAGTGGATGCTAACATTGTACTGAACATGGTTAACCACTTTAACCACTACTCGGTCTCCCTCTCTAGCAACGATACGAGGCCCAGGGAACTTGCCATTCACCGTTACCATGCTCTTCGTGTGGCACAATCGCGTTTCACATTTTGCATCCTTACCTGTTAGATTCGAACACCATGATGATGTCAAAATTTTACTCATTGTGAGGAATATAATGGCTACGTTAAATCATCATGCTAATAATGACTACTCGAGATTAAGAAGCATACGTCAAATGTGTAGTGTCTTGTTATCGGTCCATGATTCGCATCCGTAATGCCAGGGAAAAAGAAGCTGGTAGCCAGAAGAAAAGCTGCTAAATATGCAGCTGATGGACAAAGTAGAGCACCCATATCCTTGACTCGTGTGCACATATTTTGATCACTCAGATATGGAAAAGAACTATTGAGTATAATAATTCCAAGTTAGTTAATTACTTAAAGTGGAGTACCTCGTCAGAACCAAACTTGGCTTCTTATACTGAATCAAATGGGAGTATTCAGTCGATTAGGTAACTGTATGTCTCAAAAAAGTACAAGGGGACCCAGTTGAGCCCAACTGGAGTGGTGTAAAAGTCAATTTAATTGGACCTTGATCTCCTCTCTGATTTGGACAATCATGTTTCCAAATCCAATCATAACATTTTTCCTGTCGATTGCCCAAGTTAACTCTAGATTAAGTTTGCTAAACTGGAATAAAATGTTTGTACCTACAGCTAACCGATTTATGTACACCAACCTACCAAATACGAAAAAGTTTTATCTTAGCGTCGTGTTCTATACAGTCCCCGGCGGGCGCAAAATTTATACACATACACATGCATATATTATATACTTATATATATATTAAAGGTATTCAGCTGTCAAATAACTTGAATAACAGGTGAAATCAGATTAATGTGATTGTATTAGAACTCCTAGAGGTGTTTATCTTGAAGATTATATTTAATATTTACTGTTAAGATTACATTAATGTGGATGTGTCAGTAGTTGGCGGTGGCGTCTCTTGCAGCCAGACAGTTTCAAACTGTCAACACAAAGGCAAGAAGATCACGACGACACTTGACCCACCTTTCTTTCAAGCAATAAAAAGAATGATAGCGATAACGTTAGTTTGCCATATTACCAATAAAACTACGTACATGGAGAAAGAAGTTACCAAATGAAGTCCAAGTAACTCAACATTGTCCAGCTTCGTCACTTATTTATCTCCGGACCTTTAATTACCTCACGTTTCAAAGGAGAGGAGGGGACTTGCTGGAATACTTTATCATGGAAGTGTCAGATTACATGGAGATTATCATGAAGAATTCAGTTTAGTTATTCTTCGATTGCAAGCATCCAAGGATGATTAACATGTGTATCTCCCTTAGCTTTCAACTAATAAATTAATTAGCCAGTCTTTCTGTATTCCACATATATAACCATGTTTGGTACGCTATCTGGCTGCAGTTGATGAGTTAATCTCACGTGAGTCATAATCACAACAAAATATATCGAATTATTGATCATAATTCTTATCAATCGCCTCACTCTCTCTCTCACATATTACGACAAGGTTGATTTGAAGGTAAAGGAAATACTTCTTATCAATCCCCTCACTCTCTCTCACCAGTAGCAAACTTGGATAGAATTGTGTTACTCTCATCAATAATATATTGGGCATGGTGTCATATAAGGCAATATGAAGTGAAAAAAAAAATGTCGTAGAGAAACGTAGTTTAATCAATCTCCATAACGTACACCGGTGTGTGAAAATCAGTCTTTGGAAATATACATGTCGTAAATATAAGACGAGCTAGTTCATAATAAAAGGAAGAGGAGTAACGAAGACTCCTCCTCGTGTGTTTAGATTAGAGTATACAGGAAATGTATAGAAGCTGCAATAACGGGTCTACCATGTTAGCGCGCATCACGCTCCTTTCTCCTTCACTGTGGACCAGCGTTGCTTTCATAACACTCTCTGCCATTTTTGGCTAGCTCTCTCGTCCGCACCACGCCTTCTCAGCTGCTCAAGAGTTGGTTTCTTCATGAACTCACCATTATATTCTTCCTTTTCCCCAACTTCCCGGGAAAAGCTCACCGGCCATTATGTTATATTTACCAATAAAGAAGCGGTTTTGCAACATGCAGCAAACCACTACAAATTCAATGCAGTGATGATAGCTTTTAGTAGTTGGGGGCTGGACCATGTGATGTTGCTGATTACAGCGCATTTAGTACTTTGGTTAACTTTTTGGAGAAATTAAAAATATTAAATAAATTACTTAATTATAATATATATTCTGAAATATTTATGCATGTATCAGTAAATTGTATATCAGTTTATAAGCGAGGCAAATAAGTTTGAAAACAAATGATAAATAGATTAGTTAATTGACTTCCTTAATCTCTCCAAACAAAGTAAACCGACTTATATATTAATTATTTTTCAAGACTGTAAGTTCCAAGTGACAAAATTCAAAGAATCTTTATTTACCTGGATTCATTTCATAGAATAAATATGAAACCCTTGGCATCAAATACTTGTTAAGACTTTGAAAGCCAGTCTTGTTACTGAAAAACATGAGCATATTAGTGACTAAATTCCTAATCAGTGGCATGATAATGTTATTTTGCCCCCGTCCGCTTAATTTTAAAATGGTGGTAATTGCAGATATTGTTTTAGGTAGGGTGGAGATATGAACGAGCCCAAGCCTAAGGCTATGGTGGGAGTGGCGTGGTCTTGTGTCAACATGACCTTTCCTGGACATGAAGACGAATCAGACACTTCTCAACATTGATTACTAGCACCTAATTACGTGCGCATGGCCCCAAAAAGAAATACAGCTAATTACGTATCAAATTCTCCTCTTCATCCACTTTGAAAGAAAGAAGTGTTGGATTTCCGGCTACTTTCTGTTCACAGAAAAACCCTACTTATGTCTCACTTACTAAAAAGGGAGAGATTTTATTCAGAAAAAAAAAAGCCATTTGAGAGAAAATAAGAGATAAAACAATTTTCGTAAATTTATAGGACATGGTGGTTGATTTCGGAGTATTTTTCAGCTTTTTTATTCTCTATTGAAAACTTGTAACTTTGATTATTTAGCTGATTGTTAGCACTTGTTTATGGATCTGATTGCAACTCTCATGTAATTCAATTTTAATCATAATTGAGTTGATTTTCTTTAGTATGGATGATTTGAGATTTTTACTCTTCAATTAATTTCTGCCTTATATTTATTTCCTTGAAGATGATGTGATATACTGATATCCATTGCTATTGCCAAATTTCACACGAAAATAACGCCAGACGCAGCACAATCTTATGTTTTATTTCATTTGTTGCCATGCTCTTTCTCAGTGGCTTCATCAGCACCAAGTGCTAAGCAATGAAACAAAAAATTATTGAATCAACAAATGCTTTACACAACGTTTGTTACATGTCAGGACCTACTCAGATGTCATTTCCCAATCTTATTTCGTACGGGGCATTTTAGACCTTTACAAGCAAAGCCTTGTGTATACCTATACCATAGTGTGATCACATGGAAGAAAAAAGCCTCAGCCTTCTTACACCTGATGGGTAATCGCTCACATTCTTAGATACATTACTTAAGACATGCTTTGGCTTTTGCCCATGTCAGCAGACCTTTGCATCAATTGGGGGCAGCTAATGCAACAAACAACTGCAAAAACAGAAGATGCAATGCGTATGATAAGGACATACACGAGATAGAACATATGGTAGGAAATCAGTTAAAAATAGGTGAAATGGATACTGTACTTGCATAAATATCAAAATTGAGGATTACAAGAAAAGAGAGTTTTCTGTTCATCTGTTTGATTAAACAACCATCTGCAAAACATCCATGCTGCACCAACCACAGATAGAAGAGACAAGATTGCCAAAAACCCAAAATGAGAAGGGTCATTTGCAATTATGGCGACTCCCAGCATTATAGACTCTGCCAAACTAGCAACAGCAACCTCTGTCGTCCCTATGAGATTTGCTTTGGATGATGGGATCCCTGTCTGAATAATCTGAGCACCAACAACATCATATGACATGTGTCCTAACCGTGACAATATCTGCATGCAGAGGCACATAAAAAAAACTTGGTGAACAAAATGTTGCAACTTAATTAAGCAAAGCTTGGCTCGGTGAAAAATAAGACATTGAAACAGGGAATTTCAGACAACTTGACACAGGTCCAATTCTTGTTGCCTTGCACAAAGCATTCCGAGTGGAAAATTCAGGGGATATGATTAAAGGTCTCATTAGGACTAACTACCTTCCATAATACAATTTATGAAACTATTTCAGTATATACAGAAATTGGATCTCTATCAATTATGTCCACTTAACATAATTTAGGCTCTTGAGCTGCGGTAAGCCTCCCTGTATATATGTCCTGAATGACTAGTGACATAATAAAGTTATTAAAACGACTTACAATCAGAGACAAGAAGAAAAGAAGTGGGCTTTGCTGGGAAATCGATCCAGTCCAATATACGGCCACAGCCATGCTGAGAAGTAAAGCTTGAAACACTAATCCAACCGCCCCAGCCTGGATAAGAGAAAGCCTTCTTTTTAATTAAAAAAACTTTGCATGTATATTAAGTTTTCACACTCGATTATCTAGTGAAAAGAAGCTGAAGAAGGAACCTTTAAAATGCCAAATTGTTTGACCAGAGTTGAAGACACAAATGTCGCAGCAACACCCATAAAAGCACACAATCCATTGAATCCTCCAATGATAGAGGGATGTAATCCTGTTGAAGAATCCATGTAATATCTAGGGATTAGCATTGGTTTCAACGAGAGGATTGAAGATATTACAGCAACAACCATTAAACACTCCTTCTTTCTCCTCATAGCACAAAGTATGAACAAGGAGATTTGAAAAAACAATTCATACTACAAAAAAATCAATAAGATCAGATAAACAAACTTGGAAAAGAAACATTTATGCACTCAATGGGCTAGTTCTTGTCACAACTCTCTACAAGGTATGATCTTATAATCAGAGATAGTACTTTGAAAAATAGGGCATATACTTTGTTACTTTTAATGAACAGGTGTGAATAACTCTTTTTACAGTTTGATTACGAAAGTTTTCAAAATGGCAATCTCTTGGCCAATTATGAGAGGCAGACATCAATTCTTTAAAAACTCGAATTTCAACGCTTCACTCTATTCTGCACTGCAAGATTTGGTCCGTCAGAACTCAGATGAAAAAGTCTTCTCCAAAGAAAGAGTTTGATGAAGGTAACTTTGCATACCATGCTGTGTTAAAAATGCGGTCATCAAACTTCCTGGTCCAAGAACAACATTGAAGTACAGGAGCACCCACGCAAGACTAGCTGGAAGAACTGGCTGGCCCAGATATTCCTTCCAGCCAAGCTTCATGGCTTCCAAACCTTTACCCACTGGTTTTCCAGGAGAAAATTAAGAAATTAAAAAATCGGATAAAACCAGATGGGGGATGATTCAGCAAAGAAATTATACTTTTTTTTTTGATAGAACATAAAACTATCACTATAAGTTATACCTATACTGTAAGCATGTGGTCCAGAATCTTCAGTGAATACTCTGCAACAAGTTTGTGAAGATTTAGACTGGTCAAGAACACCAGTGGAGAGCTTGTTGGCTAACCATGTGAGTCCAATCTGTAAATTTAGAATGGAGGATGAAAAAAAAAAAATCCATCTTCCAACCAATAGTAGTAATAGAAGAAATAAGGCAAAGAAATTACTGTAACAGGAAGTAATCCCATCATTATGCCAGCGGCAAATTTCAAACAGACTACTGGATGAAATTTAGAAAGGAGAGCTCCAAAAAGTGATGCCCCAACTATCTGTAAATCCACATTTCGTTAGTCTCATGGTCAAAGCTCCAAAAAAATGATGTGAAACAGCAACTGCACATTTCTCTCCACAGTAAAACTGATTCTATACTCTGAGAAACGAGAACTTGTAATTATATCCGCTGGCTAACAACATAGAATGGACATATGGATGGCTATAAAATACCTCACACATGAGATCAATTCGATTTAGTACTGCATTTGCCTGTGCAAGTGCTATTGGCCTATTCACTCCAGCCAGCTGTCAAAAGAAAACATGATGAGGGAGATCAATATTTTTCAACAGATTGTTAATTCAGGAAAAAAAAAAGGAACGAGGGAAGCTCTGAATAAAATTACCAATACAACCCAGTCACGTTCATTTGCAACCCCCACTGCAACACCACATAGCCTTTCAATAGCCCCAGCTGAAACTAACACGACAAACCATGGACAAAGAAGCATGGAATTCACAGAGGTAGGACGGACAGAATGGGCATGAATGATCATTGTTGCAGACAGCAACTGTGCAACCGCCTGGCAACAGCAAAAATGGAAAAAAAAAATGATTTTTTTTTGGGAATTCTAATATCCTGCTTGACTTTGTACTGATTATTAAGACTCACCTGAATGGTATTCAGGCAATTATATGCAGATAATCTGGGGAAATGGTCCATAAATTTCCCAACCACAGGGCCTCCAACAATTATAGCAACTTTGGCCAAAAAACCCATTACCGCGACAGGTAAGAGGCTTGGGTGAATCAAGGCAATGGCAGAAGGCCAAGCGAAATTCCAAAGCTGTTCGACAAAATTTCCAGCTATGCAGTTTGCATAGAAAGCTGAAAAATATATACCATCCAAGTTAACAGCTGCTTCAGATAATTCAAGCATTCCACTTAAAAATCATCAGTAGACGTCTAGGACAGAAGATGCAGAATTAGATTATCATAGAAGATTCAATGGCCATCAACTATCTCTCAGACACAATGGCATACTATAAGATCATAATCAGAGTTCAGCTTGACCGATAGAAGGTAATGGCCAGACAGTGATGTCAGGGATTATATAAATAGCTTTCCTCTAGTGCAACGGACAGGAGTTCCATCTCTTCAAGATGGTTGGCATGCTTAATGCAATTCAAATACAATAAAACTAGTTTGTTCACTGTGTCTGTGTGAAAATAATTAAACAGATAAAGGCTCACAATGTTCAAAATCACCATGTTTTAGTTTACCAAAAGAAATTTCAGTTGATTTAACTCAATATGAGAAATATCACAACACACTCAAGCATCACAACGACTTTATTGGAGTTTGTAAACTTGGGAAGTGTCTCACCATATAATGCAGCTGGATGAGCTGGTGTGGCTGCAAGGACATGTTGTTCCTCTTCCGACAAAACCTGCAAAGAAGACCAGTTTAAGATGACAAACAGTAAGGCAAGACTCAGGAACACTATAAATGGAGAAAATAACATACAGGTAATGCTGTCAAGAGACTATCTACAAATGTGCCTTCAGTCAGTAGATTCAGGGACTCAGTCTCGAGAATATCAGAGTTGAGTTTAACTATTGGCACCGGACAATTAGGCTCAACAGTTGATGACTCTCCTTGAGCCTCATCCGTTGCGACATGATCCAATTGTATATCGGTATTTGTTATTGAACATCTTGAACTTAACCAGTCAAACCTGTAACCAAAATGGGCAATGAGAGAGGTTCCCACGATGTTTGATACTTGAACAATTAATTCAGAGTCGAAATTTGAAATGGCATCTATATCGTTCATCTTTCAAGTCACACACGCAAAATCCAAGTTCTTTTGAACCTGAGCTATACTCTTAGAAGACACATTAACACAATACAAACAATCAAGTAATGTTTCATCATTCATGAAGTCCAAATTATCCTCACTCGGCTACCCATTAATTTACCTATCCGTAGCTGACACAAATCCTATAGGGAGCTTTGATAAATAGAACCAGGCCCGCTAGTAGACTTCTTATACGGAACAAATGATGTCTCTAATGCTATTTTGGCCCCCCAAAAAAATGTGATAATTCTGTCCAGTCTCAAACCAGGCAGAAGAATAACGGTTCGCTGATATATATATATATATATATATATATCTTATCTGACGAAGGATAAAACAGATGAAAGAGCGTTAATCCCGAAGAAAAGGCCTACCTATGAGAGGCACAAGGATGATTAAAGTTCAGCCATCGACTAGGAGGGAAGCGATGGCGAATTCGAGCGGAAGACGGCAACGATAGAGAAGCTTGGCGAACCGAAAAATTGAGAGAATAGCTAGAGAGGGCGGCCGTAGCAATAACCATGGACGCTGCTGCTTGTAAAACTTCAAGCTCCTAAACTTGAAGGACCCGATGGGATTTGACCCACTCATGCAGTCCAGGAAAATCTACGAAAATCCTTCAGTACTCCTCCACAGTGACAGCTTTTTTGGGTCAAATTTCACTCCTCAAGAAACCAACCAAACATTGGTCAGCTGTTCTTCTTGAGATGGGATTTCAACGAAGAAGAGGAAAGAAAATGGATAATGGGTAGTGAGCTTTTGAAGGCAATCTTATCTTGGCGCTGGCGATAGAGTTTTCTGCAAAGAACTTGGCGGGCACACTATGAAGCGTCTTGGAGTCGGAAACTTCAACTGGGGTCCTTTGTGTGGCCATTAGCTCGGTCATTGCCTTGGTGGACCAACCAAAAAGGCTGGATCATCTAGAAGGGATCCACGTGGCACTGTTGTCCTATCCTTATACGCAGCCCCGATTCCCATTGCCGCTTGCAAGTTGCAACGCACTCGTTTTGTAGTCAGGTACTATCTATATGTACGTTTGGGAATAACATTTTTTCAACTGTACTTAAGTTAAGATAAAATCATCTTAAAATTTAAAAAATTATTTTAAAATTAATAAATTCTTCTTGAATTTCATAAATTCTTCTCAAAATTTATAAACTCCTTTCTGTCAACGAATTCTTAGAGCTTGTTTGGATGTAAGGTTGAAAATAACTTTTACAGATTTCGAGGTAAAACCTATGTTTTGAAAAGTGATTTATGTTTGGGAAGTTATTAGCTTTTATGGATTTCGAGGCAAAAAAGTGGGTAGGAAAAATGAAAGTAAGAAAGAGAAAAAAAGTAGGAAAGATGAAAGAGGAAAAAGTAGAAAAGAGAAAACATAGGTTTCAAAACCTAGGTTTCAAACTGAGGTTTTGGAACCAAAATAGTTTTTGGAAAATTTTTTTTGACTTGGATAAAAAATCAGTTTTGAGGTATAACCTAGATTTTGAAACTAAAACTAGAGTTTAAAAGTGATTATACCCCCTATCAAGTACGTTCTGTTAGTCATCTCAATTTTTTTGTGTGGGAGACGAATCAGGACTGAGGAGTCCGTTTTAGGATTATACATTTTGTTTGTTTTTGCTATCAAATAAATTCATTCAAAAATCATAATTATATCAAATAAATTAATTCAAAAATTTGCCTATATATGTATATTTTAAATAATCTATATGTTATTTAATTTTTCTGGCAAAAAAATATATTTTAGAATTAAAAATACCTGATTATGCGTTGTTTAAAAATCAATAGGCTAAGAAAGAAAAAACGAGATGGAGAGGCGTGGCGCTTTTGTGGCATGACGACTGAGGAGAGGTGACGTGGGATTTTTTAAGAAAGCGTCTCCGGAAGCTTCGAGGAACCAAAGAGGATCAACTTATCTTACGCCCGTCGGCCGTCGCCGTCGTTGAGGAGGCCCACAGAAATCGGAAACTGAGATTTAATCGTTTGGGCTTCACCTTTTTTTTCTGCCGAATATCGTTTGGGCTTTACTTATTTTAAGTTTATTTGTTGGGCTAGAAAGCAAACACTTGATAGAAGTTTATAGGACAAATTTTCCTAATAGTGTAGGTAAGTCAAGATAAAAACATCTTAAATTTGTAAAAATATCTAAAAATCTATAAAAAAAATTTAAAATTTATAAAATTATCTTAAAATCAGTAAAATTATCTTAAAATCGTAACTCTCCCAATGAATTCCCAAAACACGCAATTCTCTGATTTCCACTTCTATTAGGTGTCATGTCTCCAACTTATTCAGAAAATCTCATTTTTATTCTGAACTTCACATTCCGAAAAACTCCACCAGTCAAACAGAATGGGATGATTGATTCGGTGAAGTTGCGGAAGTGCAATATTGATTATTTTTCAATTTTCACATATTCATTATTTGAAAAAAAAAAAAATACAGTTATCAAAAGAAAACCATACTTGTTAAAATAAAGCGGGAATAGAAAATAATATTTATTATAAAAGATCATAAAATAGTAATCATTTTCAAAAGATCAAACTTTAAAATAGAAATTTAAAATTACTAATTTGGCTATAACTAAAATTTTTACATTATTCACTACACTTAAAATTAAGAAATAACTAAAATAAAAACTAAAACTACCTGGATGTGGCATAATCGTTTCCTTTTTATTAATTTTTATTATTCACCAAGTTTTATATTCGCATGATTAACATGTAATTAGTTAATATAATATGAAGTTGTTTAATTTATATTATCAATACTAATATGAATTGAATTTTTTTATAGAAATAAAAAATAAATTCATTTCATATATTTTCATGATAGATTATCGGGATATTTCTGTTTTATTAATATTATATCCATTTTTCAACTCACCTATATTTCCTCTAAACTAAAAATAAATCATATAAATTTTGTTTGAATTATTTTAAATTGAGAAAATTTTATTTTTACTTTATGAACTTATATAACTTCTAAGTTATAATAAACGTATATAATAAATTATAAGAGATATTGTATACATTTTTTAAATTAAATTTTGTGTTAAATTTTAAAAAATATATAATTTTGAAAAATAGAACAAAGCGTAATTTTTTCCAATAAAAATTAAGAAAAATTATGTTTAATGTGGTAAAATTAATATTTTCTATTATTTCTTAAAAATATATTGTAAGAGAGAATGCACGAGAGAAAATAAAAATTGTTCTTAGGGATAATTTAATATTTTATTTTATATTTTTAATCTAACAAAATAATTACAACTCTTTAGATAAATATTATTCATTTCAGTTTTTAACCTAATTTTTCCATAAATAAATTACGGAAAATAAATCTGCACCGTCCATTGAAAGAGCTACGTGTAGCCAGGAGAAAGTGCCGCAGGGTCGCATCACCATTTTCCATGCAAAAGGGGCATAGAGAGATCAGTTTCCAACTAGACGCTTGTTTTGAGACAGTGACGCTGAAAGAGGCCAAGAGGGTTCTCGTCACCATAAGCGATCGGATTTCTTCACATTTCCTCCAACATGCAAGCGTACACAAGAAGGATTTCCAAGGCTAACATCAAGGCCCCTCAAATCGATCCCACCCATTTTCCAAAACAGGGCCCATCGATTGATTCGGACACTTTTTATCACAAACTCAACGAAGTCTGGGAGTCACACGGACTCGATCTGATGTGAGTGTCCTAAGCTTGTTTTGTAGATTTTGCTTCCCACTGCAGCTTAAGGGTGGGTGGAATTTCACCTAACGGGCTTTCTTCTTTGGGTTTGTAATCTTTGGTTCCTAATCAGCCTCGTGGGAATAGTTTCCTCTTACTCTTCTTCCGGATTTTATTTCTGGAAATGCTTTTAAAAATCATTGTTTTATTATAATTTCCTGATTAACCTTGTCTTTTCTCATTCACTTGTCACTTGGCAGTATAAATGCCCGAGAAACTTTGCTGGACTTGTTCCTCTTTTACTCGGAGGTGACCAGAAGAGGAGGATATCATCAGGTATATCTTGCCTAACAAACTGACATCAGCTCTGTGATTTATTTGTGTCAAATGTGCATGTGCCTTTTGGCTTGTCTCTATATTAAGCGCGTCGACACCATTCAGGGGATTTTTCTAATGTGGCATATGGACAAGTACGGGATGCTTGAATATGGTATGATTCTATGATAGTGTCGTGTGAAATTGTTTTCAGGTCAGTAGAGACAGGAAATGGAATGAACTTGTTTCTGCCTTAAGGTTGCAAGGCAGTAACGCAAGGTTACCCGTTCAACTTGAAAAGTGCTACGCTCTACTTCTTTACCAGTTTGAGCAAATCTACCACTACAGGGATCCAGCACAGAAAGCTGCTACTAACCCCACCTTAGGTTGATTCAACGCGCCGATTTCTGCAGCTTTTAATGACGGCCAGTACATTACATATTTCTTGAAATTTTCTTGATACGTGATTTACATTCACTACCAGCACAAGAATACGTGCAATGTTTGTGTCGCTGCCTTTTTTCTTAGTTTAGTCGTGTCTGTTATTTTTAACCTCAGAGCTCTTTTTCTCCATGTCACTAGGTCTGCTCACAGATGGCATGAGCTCAGAGAGGAAGCGTAAATATGAGGTTAGTTTGTTTGAATTGATGGACGACGAAGATGATGAGGCGGAGACAAATATTTGCAAGGAAATGACAGGTTTGGTTCTATGAACTATCATGGAATAAGCTTAGGCAAGTTTTTTGTTGGACAAGTTTATAGAGGATAACGAGTGAATTTAGAGAAATTTATGCAATATTTGGGATTGCATTGCGACTTAAAGCAGGGAACGAGCTTGCGGAACAGAAAATGTTGGATCACGCATCTTCAGATGACAAGAAAGTGAAGAAACGCCGAGGTGCTCCGCAGGGACAAAAAACTGCGTATCAGATATTCCTCAAGCACGAATGCGCTCGGTTGAGAAGCTGTATTGAGGCATCTGATCGCCCAAATGTTCTGCAAATGGCCATTGATGCATGGAAGAATTTGAGTGAGATTGAGAGACAGGTAATTGATAATCATATCCATCTAAAGCCTTCATGTGAAATAGAAGAGAGGGAATCAAGAAATGAATAAGAAGGAATGGATTGTCAATGAACCTAAAACTCATTTTGTTTCAGCCGTTTGTGGAAGCATGCAAGAAGGAAAGGGAAAGGCTGATGGAGGCAACGAAAACCCGAGATCAGAATGTCATGGCTGGCAATGATTTTGATGACAATAGTGGAACTCTGCAACCTGATGCAGGGAACTGCAGCGATGGCTTAGAACTTATAATGAGTGGAGAAGAACCCAAGGAGCCATTAACTGTTGACATGGGATATGTACCAAGTGAAGCATGAGAGTGATTGTTGTGGGTTTAGTCATTAGTGGATGCTTTTTTGTTTTAGGCCGTGGTAATGTATCAAGTGAAGTTGTGTGCTGATATTTTTGGAGCTAGTTGTATATTTGTTGTATGTGTTTTTATTTTTAACTTCTGTGTTGCTCAAACCAAGCTAGCAATCATTCTTTTTTTGTGTTGCGGAGTTGCCTTGTGAATTCCACCTTACGGATGATAGCAAGATCATGATGTATATAGGGAGATCTATGGACTGAGATCGGAATGAATTGGACTTTTGTTATTGGAATTTGGGCCTCCTTCACACACACACACGTACTCTCTTATTGAAAGCATTCAAAATCGGCTCACTAGTGTGTTTTTGGGGGGGGGTAGTTATTAAGAGTTTGAAATCGATATTCATCAAATAATAGCACCAGAAATTAGGTTTAAGAAAGGGAAAGAGAGTGGTGTTCAGTGGAGTTATTTCACCTTTTTGTATTAGTCACTGTATTGAATTTGGTGAAACACAACTTTGGCCTCCTCAATGATGTTTCTCTCTCTTATATGCTAAAATAATGGGATAATTTCACCTAATACCTTGCTTATTTGCATAGTTAAACCCGAGAGCAGAGTAGCTCTCAGCGTCAGCGCAGAACGGTAAACTCACGTCAAAGCTCTCACACAAGAAAGTCCAAGACATCCTCAATAACAAATGCGGCCATTCTCTGCAACATCTCAGGCAGGGTCATGATATCATCCTCAGAACTGAGCACTGTGTATCTGGCATCTTCGTCACGTGCTACGCGAATCCTCATTTCAACAACTTCGCCTTTGCGGTCAAAGTTTTCCGTCAAATCCCGAGCCCCAATGTGTTTGTGTGGAATATGTTTCTCAAGGGATGCCTGGAGAACAATGAACCACAAATGGCCATATCATCTTATAAAAATATGGAGCCTCAAAACATGGTCGTTTTGCGATATTATCAAACGTCTACGCAAAGGTAGAGAGATGAGATGAAGTTGCTTGAGTTAGAAAGTTGATGGCGGACAGAGGAATCGAGACTATTCCTGGAAGTACCATGATGGATTTGGGCGGTAAAGTTCATGAATTTAAAATGGGAGACGGATCACACCCAGAAACGAAAGAAATCTATTCGATGTTGGAAAGCATTATGTAGAAGCTGCGTATGGAAGGCTATTCCCCGAAGACTTCCCTCAAGTTTCCTTTGACATTGATGAGGAAGAAAAGGGAAGTGCCCTCAGTCTGCACAGCGAAAAGATTGCAAATGCTTTTGGACTCCTTCGTACAGAACCAGGAACAACACTTGCGTATTAAAGAATCTGAGGGTTTGTGAGGAATGCCACTCTGCTTTCAAGCTCATTTCATAGATATGGAGTTTGTTCGTGCAACGACTTTTGGTAAGGTATATAAATAGAATGTGCCAATAAATGTTAAGTTTATAGTGATTCCTTTATGATGCTAGAGAGAAATTTATCAGATGATAAAAGAACGGCTCCAAAATAGTGGAACAATAGTTCTGACTGTGCTTTATTGACTCAGGAATTGGAGCATGGCTGATACTTAACAGGATTATTCCCTTCGCAGAGCAATAGTGAAGATATTCATAAACTTAACATTCACCGTCATCCAGGAAAATAAATTCACTATTTTACATATGGCAACTTATTTCTTTGGATGATCGTCACTGATATGAAGTTAGAAACCAATTATAAGTTTACTTTATCACTGCAATATCAATTTTTAATAAGAATTGGACGATGTCTAACTTCAAAAGGCACCTTGCTGTTAGATGGACGTGGTGCTTATTGAGCGACACGTCCCTTCATAATTACAGCCAATGAGAAGTAAAAGATGAGTAGGGCATATTTTGCGCAACACAGGATATTGCTGCATTTCACGACTTTATACCTACGTGCTTGAAAGAAAATATCAGGTTTACGTGCTTGACAATTAGAAATGGAGGAAACTGCAAGTTTCATGTATTTGCTATCAGGTTCTCTAGTAAACATGTAATACTATCCATAGCAACGTAGAATTGAATCTTGTCCAAAAAAAAAATAATGAGTCATTTTTTGATCGAAAACAAATATATAGGAAGCTATGACTCATTTAGTCCAACGGAAATATGAACGATGATGACAAGTGATCAGAAAGACGTTGAGCAATGATGAAGCCGCGGACGCATGGTGTTGAAAAACTAATTGCTGGCCATGCTTCCATTACAGATTTACAGTACAGGGTTGAAGAAGGCAGTGGTACTTGTAGCATGCAGTTGATAACTGCTGGGAACTGTAGAGTAAGCGAGACTAATATCCCCGAAGGATCATGAGTAACCATACAATTCTTGCCAGGCTGGCATCTTGTATGCAAATAAATGTCAGTTATGTGGGGTCCCAGGATTCCCAGATTATCATCATCGTCATTCTCACTACTCGTGGAGATGTCTACAGCGAATGCAGCAGCAGCATGATCCCATGAGCCATTTGGATGATGAAATTTTGGTATAGTCAACAACTGTGGATAAGTGACAGAACAAAGCAGACAGTGAACTGAATTATCATAGCTCTCTCTCTCTCTCTCTTTATGGTTATAACTGTACTCTGCAGCAGAAATCCCCACACGCGGTCGATTCCTCTCAGTTTAACTATGCAGGTTCAGTGAGATTAAGAAAGTAATACATATAAGGATGTGAATTAGCATTAAATTAATAGCTTGATATGTTAATATACCCTAATTTCCGCCAGTGTGTGTCAAGCTAGTGAGGTCGATAGAAGACATCTCTGTGCTTGATCACGTCTAGTTGAGAGCTGGGGTTGAATGGCCAAAGTGTGGTCATATATAGAGTCAAACCAACGTGGCATTTTGGCATTCTAACCCATTTTTACAAGTCGCTGCAATATTTTGTTCCATTCCCTCATATGCATTGTCTCTCGTTTTTCCCTTTCCTTTTCGGTTTTGTTGCTTCGCAACTTGCACATAATAATAGTCAAATGGTGAGCTTTGTGACTTGTGATCCAGAGTTTTTGTCCCACCTGCAGCTGCAGACAAATAAAACAGCATGAATTGAATCGTATTAAATAATGCCTGGTTTGTCATCATGATTTATGTAAGGCATGCTTGGACTGGCTGTTTCGTGGATAAGCACGGAAAGGATTGATTGCCAAGGAAAGGAAGGCACTCGTGCGCAGTGTTTAAAATTCAAAAAAAAAAAAAAAAGGAAAATGAAAGACAGAAGATGGCAGATCAGGGTCAACGATTAATTAGACAGACAGACAGACACATGTAGTTTTACATACATATATAGCGCAAGGAATTTAATAATAATTGGTGCGTAGAGAAACACATTTTAAAAAGCAGTCTGGTGTAGTTAATCATATGAGAATGAGGCCCCAGGAGACTACGACTTCTGATTGAGAACAGGGGGTTGAATAATGAAACATGACAAGAATAAAACGCGTTAGTCGGAAGGATCTTTAAGCATAGTTTGAAAGACTTGGGGAAGGAATGAAATTGTGATTGATGAAAAAGAGATTAGGAATTAGGTGGACATGCAGGGGTAGAGAGATATGTGATGACATATGCGGTGCAACTGTGCAAGAGGGTGTTGGAGGTATAGGTGGTGAAACGACATGGGCGTGCGAATATATAAAAGCAAAAGAACAGCCTTGCAGGGGAGGAAGGCAACATGAGGACGGTGGAGTGAAGAGATGTTGTTTGTCGGATGTGGTCACTTTAATTAACTAATTTGCACGTGTGTAAATTATGGTGGAGGAGGAGGCGGAGGGAATGTGGAATGAAGAGATTGTCTGCGTGGAGGAGGCAAAGCAGAGTGGCATGTTTATGGGATGCGAGGCCGATACGATCTTTTTCCAGGCCGATACGGCACTGGCATGTGAGAGAGCCCAGAAACGGACAGAATTAAAAGTGGGGGAAGACGACGACGACGGGAAGTGGGCATCAAAACGACCACATGCCTTCCATTTGCCTGCAGGCTGCAGCATTATTATCCAATCACCTTTCCCCCCATCCCACTATTAAGTTAATTAATTTCTCTGGCTTTCTATCTTTGCAAGCAAGTTAAGATGATTGAGCTAACGCGGGACCTCAATCTAATCTTATCCGAAATAACCACAGAAGACTGGTATTCCTGATTAATCATATACTCAACTTCCCATGTGTTAGATTAATGGCCATTGAATTTTCATGTTAGTTGAGATGTGGATGCTGCAGAAAAAACAAGGCGAATTTGTTAGGAATGCGTATGAGTAATATGATAATTTAAGACGGCCAGTGGTCCACCAGGCAGCCACCTTTCTATCAAATGAACATCAACCTTCTTCCCCCCATGTGAGGTCTCCATCCTCCTCCCTCTGTTTATTATTTTTTAATCCCTCCTCTCCTTTTATTCTAATCCTCTCTTGTTCATTAGTCAAACTCCTCCCATTTCCTCAACTGTTTAGTCTTTAATCCTCCCCAACGAAGCTTCCTAGCCTAGTAGCCTTAACCTCCATTGCCATCACCCCCAACTTTTCTAATGCTATTCGCCTAACCGGGGTGCCTCCAGAACCACATGACAATCTCAATTTTGTCTCCGACAGTGAACTTTTTCTGCCGCAGTCCCACTCCCGCCCCCCTTCTTTCAAATACCGATTTAAAACCGTATAGGCCATTTCACTTCGCTGCTTGCTTCCCCTCTCTCTATCTCCTTCCTTTGTTTCCCAGCATTTTCTACCCCAATACCCTCCCTTCAACGGCACAACTATATTTGATCATCCATTCTTTTCCCTGTCATCCTTGTTTCTCGCTACATCCGGTCCGAAAAACTCCACTATTTCTATCGCCTTCCTTCTTTGGATTTTTATTCTCGATACTTCTCTGACTCTTTACAAAGACTTGAACAGAAAGGGTGGATCTGTTTTTCTGTATATGGCATATTTGGAATCAGTTGTGGATCCTGTTAGTTCAGATACGTACCAAGAAGGCAGTCAGACAAAGCGTAGGAAAATGGGGCATGGTGACAGCGAAAATCAGAATTCGCTCGCTTCGGTACCGTGGAGATCCGAGACGGAGCAGCGGATCTATTCCTCCAAGCTCGTCGGAGCTCTCCGCCGCGTGCTTCGCCCGGGTTCTTCTTCCACGGCCAAGTCTCGCCTCGGGCGCGATGTTCGTGAGGTCGCCGACAGAGTTCTAGCAGTGACGGCGAAAGGCAGGACTCGGTGGAGTCGGGCGATACTGGCCTCCCCGCTCAGTCGGCGAAAGTTCCAGAGGCAGCATAAGAAGGTCAAGAAGGCGGCGAACGGATTGAGGAAACCAGAGGTGAGAAGAGAGAGAAGAAGGCTGCCGGCTGTGCAGAGGAAAGCGCGGGTTCTCAGCCGGTTAGTTCCCGGTTGCCGGAAGGTCTCGTTTCCGAGTCTTCTGGAAGAAACCACTGATTATATTTCCGCCTTGGAAATGCAAGTGCGAGCCATGACCACGCTCACCGAGCTACTCGGAGGTGGCGCGCCGGCCGATCGGCTCGGGCGGCCTCAACCGTGAAAACGTCGGAGACGAGTTTGACGACTGCGTTGTTGAGGGCAGGCTTAGGTGTTTCTTCCTCCTCCTCCTTCTTTTCTTTTAAATATATTGGATTTTAGATTTAAATTCGTGCATTTTAGTGTGTATATGGTTTTCTTTTCCTACTTTAGAGCTGAGTCCACCATCACCAATTCACCATTTTCTTTTCATTTCTTAGTTGGAATTCGTTTGTTGAATTCGATATGAGCATTGAGCATACGTATAATACCCGCTTTGATTCTTTTCCTTTACCTTCATCTCAAATAAAAGGAAGCTTAGTGGGTTCTTTAAAATTACTCCCCAGACTCCAAAGCATTTCCCCATGGCCCAGGAGGAACCTGCAATGTGAGGAGAAAAAGGCGAAGCAATGCCCACGCCCATGCCCCAGTGGCTGCCAGGTGCCTCATCGGAGGGGACGACGTCCCCACTCCCTCGGCCCCCACGAACAACAACTATGGGCTTTCCAGAACCATCCATATTCCACAAATAAGGCTATTACATTTATGGCTGCCCCCTAAAAACATTTCAGATTGTTTAAAACTGGATGCATGCTGTGGCATTTGAATATTTTTAGGAGATGGTGGTTTTGAATTCTGAAGAGGGACAGTTGTGAATGGATCTTAGGGGGATCAAATGCGACATGGTTGTCACAGTTAAAGATGGACACGTTGGAATACATACAATTGTCAGGATTCAGATGTCGACCCCATCTCTAGGGACAGCCTGCCTACCTTTTTTTCCAGGAATCACATTTTAGTTGTGCTCTTCCTTCCTCTTTCATTCTGTCCATCTCACATGCATTCATGTGATGTGCCTCGTTTTAAAAATCTGTCTCTCCCTCTCCCTTTTTAATTTCGATAAAACACCACTAGTATGTTCACCCTATGAACCGTTTAAAAAATAGACCTCAGAAAGGGTTATTGTTACCGAGCCCAAACAGGCTACATTCTTGAGCTGTGTGTGTGTGTGTGATGGTTCCGACTCCGAGATCTGGAGTTGAGCTGCGTTTCACTTTCGATATCTGCACATGATATGATATGCTGAAACCCACCCAAACTCCTTCCACTCTCAAAAAGAATCATCCTTTGCATTTCCGGTGATTGCGCCCTCAAATCTCTCTCCCTCACTCCACCATCCCTTGTATGAAGACCTTCACACATCTTGCATACACGTTAAGATAAGCTCTCACATTGTTTTATCTTTTAAAAAGTATACCATCCAAGGGAATGGGAGGTGAAGCTGGCAGCTGGCTCACATTCCAAGGGAGCAAAATGACCTTGCTGATATGTTGGCAAAGGAGGGTTTATCAAAGTCAGCTGTTTTGAGTTCTCCTCCTATGAACATGAGGAGTTTGTGCTTTTTTTTTTTGTTTACACCAGGGTATCCCTACGGCCGGAAGTCGTAGGACTAATCCCCCGTCCCACTGTCAACGCATTAAGCGGTAGAGGACTGACCAAGTGATTTGCTCCATTCACATAAATCAGGGATCAAACCCCTGCCCACATACTTAAGGGACGAGGTGCTTAACCACCACATCAACCAAACTTGGTTAGGAATTTGTGCTTAAATTCCATTTAACTTTGCCCATTCTGTTGTCTCTTGAGCGAACCCAACAGACAAGGCCCAAAAAACTGAATAGAATATTCCTGTCCATTCAAGACAATTGGTGACGGCAATCCAATATCACCCAATTTAAATTCTTCCGACAGAAAATGGGTTGATACGTGCTCAGAGAACACATCATTTTATAAGAAAGCTTTTTTTGTGGAAAAACAACAACGTTTAGATTTATGCTCATCAATATCCAATACCACTACCATTACCATATTAAAACTCAACCCCGCCAGGGGGGTTGGGGGCCAACGCAAAGAACAATAGTTTGATCTTGAATGTCTCTATCTTATTTTATTCAGGTTTTAATCACATGATAACCAAGACATGTAATTTAAAGAAGTTTCAGATTCGGATTGAAGTTTAACGGATTATAACGATTACCAATAAAACAAAATACTCTATGCCAGTGTCGCAATCATATTCCCATCATGCTTCTGTAATTCAACCACAACGGAAGTTAATAGATGTGGTCGATCATGGAAAAATTACGAAGGGAACCATATGGTCCATGGCTGCAAAATTAAAGGGCATTCGCTGAATTTTTACCAATTTCCATGGAATCAATGAAGCATTGCAGAAACTTTCAATCCCTCAATCTCCTATTTGGCAAAAACTCTTAAAATTAGACAAATGCAGTAAATGCACCCGAATGACCAACCAAATAGACGGACAATCAGGACAAGACTCCCATGTTTCAATGACGCAAAAACCAGAAAGTATCCACAAAATTTGAATTGATCATGACTTGATCAATTCAGCTCGTGGCCTCCACAATCCCAGCCTGTACTTGTGTGCATACTTCAATATTAACTTCCTCTGCAAAGCAGAAACTATACGTTATAAAGAGTTTGCATGGAGGCCACACGCATTTCAATGTCTCATGGTTAAAAAAGAATATCAATTAAAAGGAATCTTAAAATAAGATGGTGTAAACATAAAAAACCAGCAGATAATAAAATAACCATCAGATCATTGTCAAATCATTAGACAACATACAAGGGAAGTTGCTCTTCGTGACAAAACCATCCCTATTCCCTCTCAATTCGAAAAAATATTGACAACAATGGAAGTTCAGCAACAAACGAATTAAGAGAAATTCCCAAGAATTTACTAATGATCTTAAAGACACAAGAAATAAGTCATTGACATGACATTAATGCATGAATATTAAGACATATACGCAGGTACTTTTACAAATGATAGAATGTTCTTGTATCTACAGGAAAAGAAAGCAAGTAGAGATGTGGTTGGAATTACATGTTTGCAAGGAATGCCCAGCTTCTTGAGCTTGAGGGTGCGAGAGACAAGAAGCTTCTGGAAGTCACCGATTTCTGCTTCGAGCTTAGAAACATGAGATTCAACTCCATTCCCTATTCCTTTTAGAAACTCGGGGATTCCAACCTTTGCTGCGTCAACAAGCATCAAAACAATATTACTATCTATCCGTTGTTTTCCACTTATTAAACAAGAAAACTAATCCATATGTGAGGTGAGGAAACTTTAAGAAAGAAGAAGCATGATCATTTGTTTAATTAGCTAATCTTGGGAGACGCTTAAACCGGGTTATTTTTCAAATTTCCACAAACTCAACAACGAGAAAACACTGAAATCGTCAACCATAGTTATACAAATGATTGAAAGACTGGCGCTAAGAGGTACAAGGGATAAAAACAAAGGGGGGAACATCAGATTTTGACCAGCTATCACGAAGCTAAAATTTATGCGTCACCAGGGCCTCTTCTACAATTACCAAACTTTCCTGATATTTTGTTTTGGCCATATTAAATAGTAAATGGTAAGGAAAGGAGGGAGGAATTACCGATGTATGGAGTTGATTTGGAGTAGAATCTAGAGGAATAAGGTGCAGAAGGGGCAAGTGTCGACACCAAATTTATCCCAGAGATTCGAAGCATCCACGCCATATTGCCTTCCGGTCTTAAGCCTGCGCAAAGCCTTTGAGCAGCCAATTACTCAAGCCAACTCCAACCTCAACCCCAGACAGCGTGAGATGAAAGTGCACCGCCGCAGCCTTCACAACCGTGACCGATATCTGGAAGGGGCGAGAGGCAATGTAGCAGAGGGCGATAGGTGAAGGCGAGAATGAGAGATTGAGAGCGATGAGAGAGATCCGAGAGGTAGTCGTCGTGAGCCCTCAGCCGTGACTGTAGAGCTGGGAAACGGGCTGACCCGTCAGCCCGTCCCAACCCGCGAGTCAAACGGGTTCAGCCCGCCTTAACCCGTGGGTTAAACGGCAGACCGAGCCCGATCAGGCCCGTCAGCCCGCACTTTTTTTTATTTTTTTTATTTTTAAAATTTATTTTTTATTATTATTTTATTAAATTTTCTTTTAAAAAAATAATACAACAAATTTACATAAAATTTACCAAGTCTATTTGATTTTTCGGAAGAAAAATACAATACATTTCTAAAAAAATATAATTAACAATGTTTATAATACAAAAATATAATACATAATTAACAATTTTCAAAGTAAGTATGCATTTAAGATGAAATAATAAGGTTTAAAATAATATTTGAAGCCATTGAAACATCATCATCTTCCTATTAAAGCTATAAAAATATTATTTT